>JARQOC010000001.1:313025389-313140778 GCA_033576535.1 Allobates femoralis
TATTGCATTGTGCAATCACCGTACGAGCGTCGCGTAATACACAACTCTGTCACGCCTATGTAGTTACAACGCACAATATGTACGCCCAGATTCCCTTGTGGTAGCGGCGTCTAAATCAGGGAAGGTGCTCCACAGAAGGTAACCTGCGGCACCCGTCGACACTTCCAGGGACTGAAAATACCCTCTGTGGAGCACCTTGTAGCGGCGTGTAATTGCGGTATCAGGTACTGTTAGGAACCGTTGAAACGCGCGCGTGCACGTGTGACACCCGGTGGTTTCTACCTCTCGGTAGCGGCGTGTAAAGGTACCATTATTGCTACCAGATTGATCAGTTTTCTCCATTTTGTGGCCTGCTCTAGTGTTTCATAGAGGGAGCTGGATGTCACAACTCAATACATCTCCGTGGGAGCCTTATTCTGGCCTCATTTTGGCTCAGACCCAGATCATAAATTTGCAACTACTACTGTCGATTTCACGCCGGTTTAAATCAGTTCCTTCAAAATGTGCGAGCTGAGGAGCAGAAAAGGGGGGTCCACTGTCACTCTTCACATTCATCAAAAGTGACGATGCTTTGTGCTCCAGAAATGATACTCCACTCCTGGAATAGTACTTCTGACACGGTGCACGGGAGGCGCGAGCCACTCAACAGGTACCAATCCATTAAGTAGTGTGTGCTTCTTAAGGAAGTACATTAAGCATGTGCTGTGCCAGTCTTGAATTGACCCCTTAATTCCTCTGTTTTCACCTTGCTTGGTCCTTTGCCTCTTGATAATCTGACCTGATAACATGCTGTCCAAACAAGTCAATCTGCCCTATTTTATAATTCTATTACTAATAAGACACCAGTTGTTTAGAGCTTTTTCTTCTTGTTTTTAGGAGGAGGGGTCTTTTTTTGTTAACTGACCCCACCTAAATATGCATCTCCTAGTGCATGAGTTTAGAAATTGTTTTTTTTTTTTTAAGTGCGGAGATATTGCAGAAAGAAAAAACATACGCATAAAGCTTTAAACAGTGAGGTACATTAGGTAACCAATGTAGTTCTATAGGTGACTGTATCCTCAGACCGTTATCAGAGCAATGTGTGGAGGGGGGGGTCTTAAGTGCCTGTTTCAATAACCAAGCCTATGCATCGACTGTAACAAATAAGGGGGGTGGCCTTGCTAGTAATAATAGCAGTCATCTTACCTAGTGATCCCTAACAAAGTCCTACAGAGCCTCCAACAGATCATGTTTTCAAGATTTCCTTAGTATTGCACAGGTGGTAATTTAATTACCTGCACAGATGATGATTCCCACTCCTGTGCAATGCTAAGGAAATCTTGAAAACCTTCACTGTTGGTGGGCCTTGAAGACTGAAGTTAGGGATCACTTCTCTAGCCCCCTTCACACACTACGCTTGTCCTCTCCAACCAGAAGCATGGACCAAAAGTGAAAGTGCCAGGACTTTACAATGGTGACACCTGGCCTAATGAAACTACCGTTTATTAGCATGTTTTTTACTTAACCCTTTAATAGCAGATGTACCTATATGGAGATTGTGTGAAATTCTGAGCTGTCCGTAGAATTAGGTGACTTCATTGAAGCTGGTAACAGCCGCTCTGTCCAGTAATAGACTTATTTTTAGGCTTTACATCTCTAAAAGGCTCATTTAATGAGGTAACAAGAAGGCTTTTAGGCTTAGGCAGACAGCTCTTTTTGTGGGGATTTTATTCTGACTCTTTGAAGTGTGTTCACCTCTTTCTAGCTGCCAGTTCTTTACCTGTGCTCTGTGAATCAAACACATTGCCCCGAGCTGTTGTGTGCTGCTTGTTTGATGTTTGAATAGGAAGAAATCGTCTTTTATGCACATTGCAAACCTCAGTATACTCAAGGCCTGGCTTCTCATACAGATGAGCAAAATAAAGGATTGGGTTCCATGGCTCATCACTATATAAATCAGTAGGCAGAAGGCAAAGCAAAGAAGCAGTGTCTTATGAGCAGCCTTCAACCCAAGACTTGGAAGATCTTCATGTTACATGTACTTTATCTGCTCCATCATTTCAGCATATCCAGAAAGCTTTTTCTTTGTTTTAAATGACACAATAACAGATAACATGCAATTTGTCACACCAAGATAATATTGGTACATTTTTGTGTTTTTTTTTTTTTATTGATTTTTATATATGGGGTACATGGCAATTTCGGCTGTGACAGCCATTGTGTGACTGAAGTTTGCTTGGTGCTGCTGCATTATAGAAGTGAATGAGGTCACATAGCGATATCTACAATGCTGCGACCATGCAATTAGACTTGGTTGGATTTTTTCCAACTTTCTTGTCCCTTTACCATATGTGTCACAATATGACCCCTTTCACTTGTATAGCGCCGTGACTGATATAGCAGCGGCACTGAGCGAACTGTCAGAGCCAATGATGCTGTGTAGCCTGACCCTAAATCAAGGGGGGGAACCTCAGGGCCCAGGGCCGAATGCGGCCCTCGATTACATTTTTGCGGCCCACGGGCAGATTCCTGGGGACCGCAGTGCTCAGGCTAGCAGACGCGTTTTGCCGACTGTCTGCCCTTACATCCAGCTCTCCAGTGATCTCCAAGCCCCAGCCTCGGCCCCCCCAGTGAGGTATATGCTCCCAGCCTCTCCTGTGATGTCTAGGGCTCTAGCAAACCTGGAAAAGCAGTTGATAAGCAACATGATCAATATCACCGACTCCATACAGAAGCAGCTCCAGCCACCACAGTAGGGGTGAGTTGATTGTTTAACAAAATATAGTGGGTAATTTTCAATTTGATAATTTTGTATGGCCCCCGAAGGATGGTAGAAATTTCCAGATGGCCCTTGGCAGAAAAATGGTTCCCCACCCCTGCTCTAAATGATAAATGCGACTTGAGCAGAGCTAGCAATTAATGTTCATTTACTAGCCAGTAATAGACCAAAGAAACAACAATAAGAAAAGGCAACACGACACCTACACACTTGTGAGATTAAAGGGGTTGTCCACTACTTAGACAAGTCCTGCTTGTTTCTCATATTTAGGAGGTGAGTATAGGCTTTTTAATATTAATGGGGCCAAACACTGGGAATGAGGATGGGTTTTCTAAAAAGTAACTTCTTTAATTATGTACAGTAATTAAATAAACACAAATGAAAGCCTTCTGGCACCACCATGATTGTATGCATGTATGTATAAATGTGTGTGTGGAAGTCTGTAATATTTATATCGATCTAATATTTAAAGTTGAGTGTATGTGTCAGTCCCACCCACTCCACATAGCCATGCCCATTCCACATCTGTTATAGCCCTGCCCACTCCACATAGCCACTCCACATAGCCACACCTCTTCATAGCTCCACCTTTATGGCCCCACCCCTTCACAATGTATGTATGTCTACTAAAGTAATTTGCACTGTTGCTCCTTCAATTACAAAGTTTTGCACACACACCCCATTTGACTCCGCGTCTGTGGGGTTATGCGGATATGGGGGGCAGGTTTGGTGGGTGGGGATGCAGCGGGGTCGTTTTTTTTGGGGGAGTGGAATGGTTTTAGGGGGCGGGCTAGTGCTGGTTTGGGAAGGCGTTTTGGGCGAGGGTGCGGCTTTATCATTTCTGCGCTGGGGGAGTGCGGGCTTGAGGAGCAGGTTTTTTTTGGGGGGGGCGGGTTTAGAGGGGTGTGGGTTAACAAGAGCGAGGGGGCAGCATTTTTTTGGGGAGTGACGGTGGGCAGGTTTGGGGGTAGGGGAAGTTTGAGGTAGCGGCAGGGGAGTGAGGGGTAGGTTTGGGTGGAGTGGGGCGGGTTGGCGTTGTTGGTGTGGAGGGGCAGGTTTGATGCGTATAGGGGTTATCCATACACACATACAAACATACACTCAGCTTATAATTAAAAACAGTTACTATGCCCGGGCAATGTTGGGCTCTACAACTAGTATATGTATATTACATAATTGCACCGTGTGTACACATATCTATACTTTTTATGCATGTACAGTGTTAAATGAGTTCAACCCTTTGAAATTGAAGATCTTATACAATATCTCACTGAACATGACAACAGTTTCCAAAATTTTAACAAGACTGAGACTTACAGAACATTTTTTAAATCTATAACATGAAAGCTAGGTATTATAACTTTCATTACGAAATCGTTAGTTTTACACGAATTAGATGATTCAAAAATGAAATCGCTCTTAATTCAGCATTCAGGATCTAAAAGAGATTGTTCTTGAAGAATAGATAGATATAGATATTGTAATATGTCGCCAACTTGTTCATTCCATTCCTCATGTCTTTAAAGAAGTTGTCCACTATTAGATCAACCCCTTCTGAATCTACTTATTTCACCCACTTTAAAATAATAAACCCTGTACTCACGTTCTGTGCTGCCGCCGTTCTAGCGTTGTGGGTAACTGCAACACAGGGCTCATGTGACATTGTGACATCACACAAGCCCTGCATCCAATCACCTGGACTTCTCTCTCTCCCCACCTTCGGGCATAGGAGTTATCAATAGGAAGTGCAGTGCTCACTTCCTGTTGATAGCTCCTATGTCTGAAGTTGGGGAGAAGGAAGTTGGCGGTGATTTGATGTGACGTCACAATGTCACATGAGCCCTGCGCTGCAGTTACCCACAACGCTGGAACGGCAGCAGGACTAACGCCCCCTCAACTAGTCAAAGCTCAAATTTGCATATCATTAACAGACCTTAGAAATAGGTTTTCTAAAGATCTGTTTAAGTATGCAACCACATGAAGGCACTATTAGGTGGGGAATATAGATCTGTGCACAGAACTACTTGAGGTTTAGGTGCCCAGGGGCCCTGACAGGTTCTCTTCAATGCGAGCGCTGCCATTACAATGTATGGAGCTGCAGTGCTCCTGATTGGCCTATGCTATATTCAGTTCTAAAGAGTCCTGGGTCTCAGATCGCTGGATGCCACAGTAGTCAGACCCCTGGCGATTGGAAAGTTCTCTCTTATCTTATGAATAGGGGATACATTTCATATTTGAGAATATTCTTATTTGCAAGTGTGACTGATGGTGAGCTGGTAATGAGTGCCCACTGCTGAGACCATGCATGAGGTGACACTATGCCTGGTCCTGAGTGTTGCTTTCTTTCCTCACTGAGTAATTTCATTAAGACCCTAAATGTAGTTTGAACAATAGGTCATGCCTTCACTGACGCTGAATCAACTACATTTTAATAAATGCAGAAGAAAGATTTGTACATTCAATGTGCTTAGGTCACAGAGTAATGCCTAGGCTAAAAGTCTCCACCTATGAAAGTTATTCGGTAAGACATTACATTGTTTTACATTGTGTTGTAAAACACGTTCCATGGTCCTGTTAGGGCTAATGCCCAAATCACCCATGAAATGGGCTTCAGATGTATACTCTGACAAGGCCATTGACTTTATTGGTGTAGATGGAGTCAATATGTGCTCTGTCTTGTACCATTTTCGGAAGTATACATTTACTTCAGGCGGACACCCAGACACGTTGACTCCGTCTGCACTATTAAAGTCAATGGCCCTGTCAGAGCTTATGTCTGAAGCCCTTTTTGCAGAGGAATTGGACATAAGCCCTGACAGGACCACTGATCATGTGGTACAACACAAATGTGGAAGCACCCTTAGTTTTTAGCATTTGGATAACTAGATTGTTTCTTTACTGACAATCGTAGATCTTAGACTGCTTTCACACAGCTAAATTTCTGATTCGTGTCTATCCGTTTTAAAACTGATAGACATGGATCAGTTATGGCCTCCCATTTTATCCTATGGGCATGGATTGGCCCTAAGTGGCCATCCGTGTGGGTCAGTTTTGTCACTGATCCGTTTGTGTCAGTTTTTTCATTCACCCAGAATCAGAGGCTGCTCCGATTTTGGGCTGCCTTGATAATCACTGACACCGATTGACAGAAATGGATCCGTAGCTGTCTGCGTCAAATAACCTGGAGCTCTATGGAGACTGATCTGTATGACTCCGTGAAAAAGACGGATCCATGAAACAGACCCGACAGCCAAATCTGGAGGGCAGGGGGCTGCAAGCCCCCTGGGCACACCGAACACCTGGAGGCACCACAGCAGACCAAGAGCCTTGGGCTGCCAGTGGAAATGCAGTGCCTGTGGTAGGCTTACGCTGTCTGCCACACAGGTCAGAACCAACACTCATGAGAGAGCCGCAGCATAGCTTCAGGCAGCAAGGACCTGAAAAGGGAGTGCAGTAGGAAGGCCTCCAACCCCACCTGGTGAGGTGGACCCCCGAATGCTTCCAGGCTAGCCGGACTCCTTCTATCATCTGTGACTAGTACCCCGGATTGCATTATCATCTGCCAAGAAGTAAAAGGTAAAGAAAACTGCACTTTTCTGTGTCCCTTGTTTATTCTCAGCACCCCAACGGTCACCACCAACTGAACAGACTGTCCTACCTGCCCTGGGGCCCCGCTCTACACATGGAGAGTTACACCATCACCAAATGCCTCAGTGGTCCTGAACTGCAGCATTGGCTATTCCTTGCCGAACACCATGGGTGGTGTCATGATTCAATCCCATATGACTATCCCCCATTTTATGTCAAGGTCAGGGCTACAGAGCTGGGTCATGCCACAGTGACATCCCCAAGAACTCTCTGGCCTGGTTCCGAGTACCCCACAGGCCTGGCTTGCGTGTCAATTAATCTCTCAGCAATGGAGAAGAAATTAAAAAAAAAAAAAGATATTTTACCAGGGAAGTGGAGTCGGAGTCAGTGTCCATTTTGTTGAGTCATAGTTGGATTCAAGGAAATTGAGGAGACCGATGCGTGGCTTACTGACTTCAAAGCGATGGTTGTGGAGTCTGTGTCCATTTTGGTGAAGTTGGAGTCGGATTCTGGGAAATTGAGGAGTCTGAGTCGGGTGTTTGGCTTACTGACTGCACAGCCCTGTGTTTTACTCTGCTGTACAGCCAGTATTCCATGATGTGGCCAGATTAACATGCTAATAATGATGAAAGGCCCTTACACGTTCTTCTAGCTCCACATCTTATTGAAACTAATTGAATTTCCATTTTCTGAAAACTCCAACCCGCATCTTAGATTTTATTCTGAGGTTCCCCTTAAGATCTTGTTACTAGAAAATCTGAAGAGCCAGAACAACAATAAAAAAAACATTTATACTCTGGGACATATCTAAGGCTTTCATGTGGTTGGCACCATACATTTATTGCTATCCAATTGTCGTCAGTGATTTTCTTTGTGGTACAACATCACTAACCAATCCAATTCCATGAATGGGCTTACAAAATATGGAGCTCTCCCTGGAGTATAGAGTTGACATGATATATATAGGTCGAAGTAGTGACAAATCTCCATATGTCATCATCATTTTACACAATGGCATATTCCGCAATGAATGGAAAGGGTCTGTTCTCACGGAGATAGATTGGCAAGTCCTGTGCCTGCAGACATTTCCAGTTGTTTGTCAGAAAAGTTGGTTATTCTCACACATGGAGTGAAGTTCGGCCACTTTGCCTGATAATAATGGTTGAGAAGAGGAGTTTAGAAATGCTCAGCATTGGGCGTCTATTCCTCTGTAGATTAAAATAATTTCTCTGACATTTCCATTAATGCATCCTTCCAAAATCGATTCCTAATTGTTTCAGCATCTTAAATCATTTTTGCAATATTTCTCCTAATGTTTTATTTTTATGTACAGTCCAAACCTCACTATAGAGCTGCCTAAAATTCAGGAAAAGAATCCGTTTTATAAACTATTATTTTCTTAGATAAAACCACATTTATATTCAATGATAGTTTACTTTTCTTGACTTATTTTTTAGTAAATTATACATTTTGCATAATATAACAATGCTTATAAATGTTTTTTGATAACTCTACATTGCATAGTTTCTAAATAAATTGACAAATGGATGTAACCTCTTGCACATTTCAATCAGTGCTGCCAGTATCAGTACTGTGGACTTATGCCCCCCATGCACAGACCAGAGAAATGATGACCACCCAGTTATCAATTTGTTGAGAAAAACTCTAAAACGATTACCAGAGGAATGACACAGATATACAGTGAGGTGAAGTGTTTGCCTCTTCCTGATTTCTTAAAGGGAACCAACCACCCCAAATGACCACCCCGGACTGTTAATATGTGTCCCTACACCCAGCACACACATTTGGGGCAATCGTTTTTGCTAAAAAAACTGTTTAGTAGAAGCTAAGATATATGTTTATAAAGTTTAATAACTTCTGACGATTGGGTGTTACCTAGCTTTGTCCACGTGCAGTGTTCGTGCTTGTCAGCTTCCTCTCCCCCTCCCCTCTCACTTTCTAAGAGCCTGGCCGCGTTATGAAAGGGGCGGGGCTAAATCGCGTCATGAAAGGGGGCGGGGCTCGTCGCGATTTAGCCTCGCCCCTTTCATGATGCGGCCAGGCTCTTAGAAATTGAGAGGGGAGGGGGGAGAGGAGGCTCACAGGCACGAACACTGCACGTGGACAAAGCTAGGTAACACCCATCCGTCTCGATTTATTAAACTTTATAAACATATATCTTAGCTTCTACTAAACAGTTTTTTTAGCAAAAACGATTGCCCCAAATGTGTGTGCTGGGTGTAGGGACACATATTAACAGTCCGGGGGGGTCATTTGGGGTGGTTGGTTCCCTTTAATCTTTTCCATGTTTGTCACACTTAAATGATTCAGATCACCAAATTTAAATATAAGATAAAGGTAACGCAAGTGAATACTAAGTGCAGTGGATAAATGAAGGTCTCTATTATTAAGGGAAAACAAAATCTAAAGCTTACAAGAGCCTGTGTGAAAAAGTAATTGCCCCATCCTTCTTAAAACATAAAGTAACTGTGGTTTATCACATCTTTTGGAAGTTGAGTTCAATTTCCCTAGCCACTCCCTGATCACTGCTACACCTGTTCTGAATCAATAAATCACATAAATAGGACCATCCTGACAAAGTGAAGTAGACCATAATATCCTAAAAACTTAGACATCATGCCACAATCCGAAGAAATTCAGGAACAAATGAGAAATACAGTAACTGAGATCTATCACCCTGGAAAAAATTATAGTGCCATTTCTAAAGCTTTGGGGCTCCAGCAAACTAATCTACTATCCCCAAATGGCGAAAACATGGAACATTGGTGAATCTTCCCAGGAGTGTCCGTCCAACCAAAATTACCCCGAGACAAGAACACAGTGATGATTCATCCAAGAGAGGGGGGCGTGGCCTGGAGCTTCTCTGCAATGGCCGCATAATTCGGGAGCTCTGCAGGCCCTGAGTCTTCACAGCGACTATACACCGCAGAACCGGCGAGCTGATCCCCAGAAACCCACCATTACACGGCGGAACAGGTCAGGCACCGAATGGGCCGAGTCAGACCCGCCAAACGACCCCCGCCACGCAGAGTCACGGACTTTTTTATGCACACGCGGCCCCTCAGCTCCACGGCCGCTGAAGCCAACATGGCGCATCCCCCTCCTTCCCCACAACGCTCCACACGTGCTTCCAGGCGCAACTCTATGGCCTCTCTCACCTCCGGCCCCCCGTCACCGGGACTGATGGCGAGCGGCCCCATCACACACGCGGCCATGAGAGAGCTGCTGACAGACTTCAGAGCTTCTTTGCAGGAAGACATGCAGAGGATGTTGGCGGGCTTGCAAGGCGAGGTGGGTGCGCTCTCCACACGCACTGACCATATAGAGGCCAAAATGGAAGAACTGGTCAAGTCACATAACGACCTTCTAGATGCCCATGCTGAGCTGCAATCCAAGATGGAGAGGCAAGCTCTCAAACAATTGGATCTGGAGGATCGCTCCAGACGAAATAATGTTAAATTGAGGGGGATCCCTGAATCAGTCCCGACTGGAGAACTGAGAAAGCTTCTCCAAAGCTTTATCTCCGCAATCCTACCTACCCTGCAGCCTACGGAGGTTATTATAGACCGCATACACAGGTTACCAAGACCAGCCTCAGTGGACCCTGCGCTTCCCAGAGACGTTCTAGCCCGAGTCCACTTTTTTGAGATCAAAGAGGACTTCCTGAGAGCCATAAGGAATGGAACTGAGATCCCAGAAGAATTTCAGCACATTTCTGTCTATCCTGATCTATCACCAGGTACCCTGGCAAGAAGAAGAGCATTTCAGGAGGCCACAGCAATTTTGAGGGATCGTCATCTGGACTACCGTTGGGGTTTCCCTATGAAGCTTCTAATAAAACGGGACAATGTTACCTACGCCTGCTTCACTCCGGACCAAGCTATGGCTCATTTGCAGAAGTGGAGGATGCTACCACCTAAGAGACTCTCTCCATCACCACAACAGGACTCTGATCGGCCGGCGACAGCGAGTGCTGACTTCAATCGCACCCTGGATCCAGCCTGAACACTGGTTTTCGCGACATGCTGGTTTTGTATTTGCCGATTTATTTCATTGTTGACTCGGGGCCTCTATTCCTGACCTCTTTTTTCTGAATCCTTTCCTTACTTACCTTAAAACTCATCTTAAGTTTAACTACTACTTTACTCCACACTTCTATCTCTTACGGTTCTATCCTTCTCTTACTGACTTTACCTATTTCTTCCTCCATCTCTCCTCTTGCTCTCCCCCCTTTTTTTATCCACTCTTCTCTTTCACTTTGGTCCACACTTGTGACCAATTCTGCCCCCACAGGTACCTTTTTTGTACCTTAAATTTTCTTGACCTAAAGTGTCTTACTAAGGTAGCCACTGCGGGACACCTAGAGTGCTTCGCACTCCTCACTTGTATAAGTGAGACTGTAAATAGTTATTCACCCCTTCCCAGTGACCCCTCACCTCTCCTCCCCCTCTCTCCTCCCCCCCCAGCAAACCACTTCCTTTTATCCCTCAACTAGAGTTTTTTACTCATATCCCTGTACATGGTCTGATATACCATTGAAGCCCATTGAAACCCGTCACAATTACTGTATTTAACTGACTGTAGAATTTACGTTTATTTTTCTGTACTTGTAGTATTCTCCAGTAAGTCCTTGGGATGTCGATAAAATGCTCAACAATCAACGTCAACGGGCTCAACTCACCAGGGAAGAGATCCTTGGTGTGGAACCAAATAAAGAAACTCCGAAGCGAGGTAATTTTCTTGCAAGAAACACACCTACTACAGCAGGATAATGGGCGAATGTCCCACCCAAGCTTTCCCCATAGATTTTTTGCAAGCGCAGGGGAAAAGAGGGCAGGGGTGGCCATCTTCATACATAAATCTATCTCTGTAAACCTCATTGAAGAAATCCCTGACCCTCAAGGAAGATACCTTGTACTCCGAGTAAATCTAAACAACACACTGTACTCCCTAGTGTCCATTTACGGTCCTAATACGGGCCAAGTGAAATATCATAGAGCTCTGCTAGCAAAAATGGAAGGGATAGTAAAGGGACCCACAATAATTGCGGGAGATTTCAATGTACCACCAAATAGGAGATTAGACTCTTCCTCCACCTCACTCTGCCGCTCTGATGTGAGTAAATTAATTAGCTCACATCGACTACACGACATCTGGCGATACCTCCATGGAGAGGAAAGAGACTACACATTCATGTCCCCAGACATAACACTTATAGCAGGATCGATTTCATATTGGTTAATGATCTACTCCTGCCTCATTGCCTTCGAGCTGATATTGGCCACATCACTTGGACTGACCATGCCCCCGCCTCGCTTACTATTGCAGATGCCTCTCACTTCCCACCTATTGCTTCTTGGAGAATGAATGATTACCTCCTTTCAATCCCGGCAAACATACAGAACATTGGCTCTCAAATTGCAGAATACTTTAGACACAATGACAATGGGGAAACCTCACCCGAAACAGTGTGGAATGCACATAAAGCTTATATCCGGGGAGAGCTGATCAAAATGGCGTCCCTAGCCAAACGTAAAAGAGAAGAGCTAACTAATCAACTCACAAATAAAATAGCTGAATTGGAACATACCCACAAACACAATCCTACTCCCACCATACTAACGGAATTAGCTAACGCCCGTCTAAAACTGAGAAGTGTGTTATTAAGCAAAGTAGAGCACAATTTAAAGAGGGTTAAAGCAAACTTCTATGGCATGGGAGATAAGGCAGGCACGCTGTTAGCAAGACGTCTTAAAAAACGACAATCTGCATCCAAAATTGATCACCTATTGAACCACCAAAATATCCCGATCAGAAATCCCTTACTAATAGTGGAAGAGTTCCGCAACTATTATGCCAAACTATATAATCTTCAGGCTGATAGACACACTGCCCAACCGACTAAAGACCTCATCAACCAATTTTTAGATAAAATTAACCTCCCCAGAATAACCCCGCAACAAGAAGCTTTCCTTAACGCACCTTTTAAACTAGATGAAATTCAATCAACCATCAAAACTATGAAAAAGAAATCGGCCCCTGGCCCGGACGGTTACTCGTACACATATTATAATAGCTTCCTCCAAGAACTAACTCCACATCTCCTGACACTATTCAACTATTGGCGGGAAAAAGGCCAAATTTCTCCAGAGGGATTGGAAGCTCTTATTTCCACTATACCGAAACCCGGTAAGCCCACCAATACTCCCACAAACTTTAGGCCCATTGCTCTCCTGAATGGAGATCTGAAGATTTATGCTAAATTATTAGCTAAGCGCCTGATGGTAGTACTGCCATCCCTGATTGACCCAGACCAAGTAGGTTTCATCCCAAACAGACAAGCGGGAGACGGTACCAGGAGATTGGTGGACCTGCTGGAGCTGATGGAACGTAGACAAACCCCCAGTGCACTCCTCTCCTTGGATGCTGAAAAAGCTTTTGATAGAGTGCACTGGGGGTACCTAGAAGAGGTACTAAACAGATTTGGGCTAGTGGGCGACTTCCAAGCTTCAATATTGGCCCTTTATTCTAACCCCAATGCAAGAGTCAAATCTTCAGGATACACATCCTCAGCTTTCACAATAACGAACGGAACCAGGCAGGGGTGTCCACTATCACCATTGATCTTTGCTCTGGTGATGGAGCCCCTGGCTGAGAGAGTCCGGTCGGACCCCAATATCTTGGGTCTTCGCGTTGGCTCTCGCGAACACAAGATAGGCCTATACGCTGATGATGTAGTATTCGTATGTACAAAACTGTCCCAAACCATCCCAAATATTACTCGTCTACTAGCCGATTTCTCAGACGTCTCTTATTACAAATTAAATCCATCCAAATCACTCTTCTTCCCAGTGAATATACCTCCTGAAGAAGCTTCTCAGCTCCAGTGGAATTTACCGTTTGCTTGGTCCCCCCTAGGCTTCCCATATTTGGGCATTCAAATCACCCCCACAGCCAATATTGTGAAAAGTAATTATGATATCTTATATAAAAATTTAAAAACAGGACTCAATTCACACTCTTCTCTTGACCTCTCCTGGATAGCGAGAATTCAAGTTATAAAAATGACCTACCTCCCTAAAATCCTGCATATCCTGAGATGTCTCCCACTGAGCTTTCCTCGGCAATATCTGAAATCCATACAGACCCTTATAGGGAAATTTGTGTGGAATAATAAGCCACATCGGGTAGGCCTCAAAATTCTAACATTACCTTCCAAAATGGGCGGACTAGCTCTACCTGACATAACTACATATTATCAAGCTATCCAAATTGCTGCAGCTGGAGAGTGGTGGAAAGAGTCCTCTCAGTGTCATTGGTTACAAATTGAACGACATCTATCTCCCAGGAACTCTACCAAACTCCTGTTAGAGAGTTCGCTTCTTGCTCATAGACGATCCTCTAATTACCTGAAGTCCATGACTACACTTTTAAAAGTCTGGTCTACACATAGTGTAAGTCTCCTTCTGTTCCTCCATCACAATATCACTATCCCTGCAGTGGAGCTATCTGTGGAGTCTCTCTCTCTCTCACAATGGAAAGAGCTTGGGGTGGAGTTTTTGCGGCAGGTGAGGGACGGAGTCAGAGTCAAAGCTTTTACAGAGTTAGTTGACAGATTCAAGATCCCCCGCTCCTCTTTTTTCAAATATTTACAACTGAGACACTTTCTGGATTCCCTCGCACTGCCTGAGTTGAGCCTGATTGACGTTGATGAGCCCTTGCAAAGGTTCTTTAAGACACAATCTCTGGGCCTACACGGGGTCTCCGTGGCATACAAAGCACTAAATGGACATAGAAGTAAAGCGAAACTCCCCTATATGGAGAAGTGGGAGTCCAGATTTCAACTTAACAGGGAACTTCACCAGTGGCATAGTGCGGTGACACGCACCACGGCTTATTCAAAATGCATAACGCACCATGAACAACTAAAAAAGGTGCACATGGACTGGTACTTAACGCCGGAACGGATCTCGCGATTTCACTCTTCATCGCTACCCCCCTCCTCTCCGCTTTGTTGGAAGGGATGCGGTCATAAGGGAACTGCCCAGCATATGTGGTGGTATTGTTCAGCAGTTTCCGCTTTTTGGTCTGAAGTTGAAGCATTAATAACCGAAATATTGTGTTACCCTGTTCTCTTGAATCCTGCCTTAGCAATTTTGGGATTAGATCTTGAGGAGTTTTCACATTTGCATAGACCAAGCATGGCCAATGTCCTCATATCCGCTCGTGCCTGCATAGCTAGGTACTGGAAAACTTCTACCGTTCCGTCCAGAGCAGAACTAGTCAACTCCATTAATATGCATTTTCAGTACGAACTTATGCTGGCACATAGTGCGTCCCGACGGTCCAAAATCCTAACTTGGTGGGATCCATGGATCTTGTCATCTTATAACACCATTTTGGTTGAGCCTCCGGGGCAGATTCACTTCTCAAGGAATTCACAGACCCGTTAAAGTTAATGTTCAGAGTGTAATGTTATAATATACTGTTGGGTTAAATAAGAAATGGATAATAACGACAATGGTACAGACCATGACTTCTCCTTCCCATTTTCTTACCCTCCCCCCCCTTCCCCTCCCCTCCCCCTCCCCCCATCCCTCTTATCTTCCCCAAGTGCCCTTTCCCCCCCCCACTTAGCTCACTCCATCTCCTTCCCCTTATACAACCCCTTCCCCCCTCTTTTTTATCCTTTTTTTTTACAATTTGATCCTGGTTATCTCGAATATAAGGTTTAATGTTTCTTTATGATTTCCTGAAGGAGCTATTGTAAGTTGTATACCTTTGTTATATGTGTAGACATACATTGTGCGCTGTGTTAAAATTTCAATAAAAACTTATGTTTTAAAAAAATGATTCATCCAAGAGCTCACAAAAGACCTCGCAGAAACATCCTCAGTTAAGGTCAGTGTTCATGACTCCACCATAAGAAAGAGACTGGGCAAAAATGACCTGCGTGGCAAAGTTCCAAGACGAAAATCACTGCTGAGCAAAAAGAACATAAAGGCTTCTCTCAGTTTTGCCAGAACACATCTTGAAGTTCCCCAAGTCTTTTGGGAGAATACTCTGTAGACTGACAAGGCAAAAGTTGAACTTTTTGGAAGGTGTATGTCCAATTACATCTAGGGTTGAAGTAACACAGCATTTCAGAAAAGGGACATAATACCAACAGTAAAATATAATGCTGTCAAAGTGATGGTCTGGGGTTGTTTTCTGGTCATCATAATGGGAGACCCAGACAATGGGGTTTAGGGCACTGCCCTCCGGAGGTCACACTAGGTACTACAAGTTTGTAGACACCGCCCCCTCCGCTTATAAACCCCTACCGCAGGGAACATCCTCAGTTTTAAACTTAGTGTGCTCGGAGGATCACGCTTTGCTTGCACTTCACTGCATTCTCACAACTTACGTGATGGCGTCTGAAGACAAGGTAAAATGGTTCCGGTCGGGACCTGCGACAGCCTCCCCGCTCACCCTTGTGGAACACGCAGGTGGAGGTACCGGAGGGCCTAGAGCCTGGACACTTTCTGTTCTCCCGGTACGCTGTTGCGCTCCTTTCCATCCCTCTCTGGGGGGCTCTGGAGAGTGGGAGATGGGAGCCTTGCACAGCTCCGCTCCGTCCGAGGCCTCCCTAAATGGTGCTTACAGACCGGACTGGAGCCAGCCCAGTCCGAGGCCTCCCTAAATGGTGCTTACACTCCGGACTGGTGCTGAACCCCCGTCCGAGGCCTCCCTAAATGGTGCTTACAGACCGGACCGGCACTGAGGCACTCTGTGTCTCCTGTGTGCCTGGGGGTAGTGTCTGTCACTTTATGTGTCCTGACACTCAGACCGCGCGTTACTCTCGGGTCCGCGGATCTGGAGTGTACCCTGTGCTGGGGTTACCCTGGCTGACCGCCCTGTATGTCGCAGGGGCTGAGGCTGTAGGCTGCGGATGTTTGTTTGTGCATGCAGTCTGTGTGTTGTATTTCACACTACTTCCCGCGCTGCGGGCTCTGGCGCCTTCATACTGAGGCTGCTTGGAGGATGGGAAGCAGCCCGTGCGGTGACGTCATCGATGGGCGTGTGTGTGTGCATCCCGCGTGTTTTCGGCGCCGCCCACGGTTTCACTGTCGGCGGCCATCTTTACCCCTCACTTCCCGGCTGGGATCTGTCTGCAGCGTGCGTCTGCACTCCAGGGGAGACCGGAAACTCTCGCGGAGGTCACACACACACACCGCTTCCTCCTACCGCTTCGCTGCGGTCGGTAAGCCACCGGGATTCCCGGTTTTGTCTGCACAATTTGGCTTATTTTCCCCTGCTGTGGCGATGTCCTCAGTTAGGAAGCGTGCTGCTAAGGCGGCAGATGCCACCATTACCTGTGCTACATGCAATGGGACTCTGGTGGAGGGGTCCTGCAATAACTGCGGACGCCCAGAGGCCCGGACTGACACTGCTGAGACAGCAGCTCCGGTGCTGTACCCTGAGGTTCAGGTGATCCCAGGGCCATGGGAAACTCAGAATAAGATCAATGAATCTCTGTTGTCCCAGCTGTCCTCCATGTCGCAGTCCCTGGAGGCACTCAATAGGAGGCTGGAAAGCCCAGCTACTCCTTCCAGTTACCCCCGGGTGTCTCCCTCTTCTGCTGTGAGACCCCTTAAGCGGGCTCGTCGTGAGGATTCACCCGAGCTCCAGGCTCTCTCTGAGGAGGAGCGTTCCTCTGATGGTGAGGAAGATGATGGGGGTTCGACTCTCGGGTCTGTGTCTGTGTCTGAACCACCAGACGGGGTGGAGGATTTGGTGTCCTCTATCAACGAGACCTTACGTCTCGTGACACCCCCTGAGGAGGTGACTGTACACCCAAAGGAGGTCTATCAATGGCTGCGGCCGGAGGCTAGACCAAGTGGCTCCTTCATGGACCACACTAACTTTGGAAGGGTGGTTAGAGCTCCCAGGTTACATCCTGGGCGGCGTTATGTCCGCAAACCCAAGGACAATCGCTTCCCCTTCTCCCAGGAGGTGCTTCAGGAGTGGTCGCAGTCCCCGAAGGTGGACGCTTCCATGACCAGGATTGCTGCACGCTCCCTTTTCTCTGCCTCTGATAGCTCCTCGCTGAAGGATGCGACTGATAGACAGGTCGAGCAACTCGCCAAGTCTTCCTATGAGGCTGTGGGGTCTTCATTTGCCCCTAATTTTGCCACGGTCTAGACCTTACAAGCGATTACTACCTGCTTGGATGGTATCACTGACCTGGCAAGGTCCAGTCCAGAGGTCCTGGCGCTTACCGAAAGGGCAAAGGCCTATGCAGATTACGCCAGGACGGCGACTTTGGAAACTGCCACTCGCTCAGCTGTGGCTTCGGCCAATGCTATTGCGATTCGCAGGTTGTTGTGGCTGCGTCTTTGGGACTCAGATGCCACATCTAAGAAGATTCTGCAGAATCTTCCGTTCTCTGGTGACAGGCTTTTTGGCACCGAACTGGACAAGCTGATAAAGGATTCTGCTGAGTCTAAGATCCCGCAGAATAAACCTAAGCCACGGTACACCGTTAAGAGGAACCCAAAGCAGTGGTCCTTTCGTTCCAGCTCACAGTCATCAGCACCGTCCGCTCGCACGGACCGAGGGGGCAAGCCCGCTTCTCAGTGGCGCTCTAAGAGTCGTCCAAAGAAGCCGGCGGGGGCAGCGGCTGCCACCCCCAAACCCGCCTCTACATGACTCGCTCTCCCTTCCTGCCTCCCCACAGGTGGGGGGTCGCCTGTCTCGTTTTCAGGACAGGTGGCTACTTCACGTTCAAGATCAGTGGGTTCGAGACGTGGTCTCGCGAGGTTACAGGATAGAGCTGACGTCAAAGCCGATACCCCGATTCCATCGGTCGGTCCCATCCCCAGAAAAGGCTCAGGCTTTTCACCTGGTGTTGGAGGGTCTCCGCAGGGACGGAGTGGTGGTCCCGGTGCCTTCCGGGGAGAGGTTTCGGGGTTTTTACTCCAACCTCTTCATTGTCCCAAAAAAGGACGGCTCCTTCCGCCCGGTTCTGGACCTAAAGTTGTTCAACCATCACGTGTTGGTTCGGAAGTTCCGTATGGAATCACTGCGCTCCGTGATCGCAGCTGTGTCACAAGGGGACTTCCTAGCGTCCATAGATATCCGAGACGCTTACCTTCACGTGCCCATTGCACCGGCTCATCAGCGCTGGTTGAGATTCACAGTGGGGGAAGAACACTTCCAATTTGTGGCGCTGCCTTTCGGGTTGGCCTCGGCACCGCGGGTGTTCACAAAAGTGATGGCCTCCATGATGGCTCTCCTGCACGTGCAGGGGCACGCCGTAATACCCTATCTGGACGACCTGCTGATCAGGGCGCCATCGGAACACCTTTGTCGGCAAAGCCTGGAGGTAACCATGAAGTCTCTGGAACAGTTCGGGTGGCTTCTCAATATCCAGAAGTCGACCCTGGTTCCGACCCAGTCACTGACATATCTGGGCATGGACTTCCACACGGACTCAGCCCTAGTGTCTCTGCCACGAGTCAAACAGATGGCGATCCAATCAGGAGTGCAAGCAGTCCTCCTGTCACCACAATCATCCCTACGGGTCTTGAGGAAGCTGGTGGGGCGCATGGTAGCTGCAATAGAGGCAGTGCCTTTTGCGCAGTTTCGCCTCCGTCCTCTCCAGCTGGAGATTCTTCGCAGATGGGACAAGAGGACGATCTCTCTGAATCGGCTGGTGACACTTTCCCAACCGACCAGGGATTCCTTGCAGTGGTGGCTCCAGCCCCGTCACTTGTCGCGGGGACGGTCCTTCCTCAAACCGTCATGGTTAGTGGTGACCACCGACGCCAGCCTCATGGGCTGGGGTGCGGTGTTCTTACACCACAGGGCTCAAGGCCTCCGGACTCCGTCGGAGTCGGCGTTGCAGATCAACGTGCTGGAGATCAAGGCGGTCTATCTGGCGCTCCTAGCGTTTCAGAAGTTCCTGTCAGGGCAACCCATTCGGGTTCAGTCCGACAATGCGACGGCCGTCGCCTATATAAATCATCAGGGAGGGACCAGAAGTGCTCAGGCCCTCGCCGAAGTCCACCGCATTCTATCTTGGGTGGAGGACAACGACTGCCTGATCTCCGCAGTTCACATCCCAGGGGTCGAGAACTGGGAGGCCGACTACCTGAGCCGGCAGGGGATGGACGCCGGAGAGTGGTCTCTTCATCCAGACGTCTTCCAGGACATCTGCAGCAGATGGGGCACTCCGGACGTGGATCTGATGGCCTCGCGGCTGAATCATCAGGTGCCGCACTACATGGCGAGATCATGGGATCCTCAGTCTCTGGGGGCAGACGCCCTGATCCTGAGTTGGTCCAGATTCCATCTACCGTATGTGTTCCCGCCTCTGGCTCTGATTCCCAGGGTTCTGTGGAAGATCAGGTCGGAATGCAGGGTAGCCATTCTAGTGGCTCCGGATTGGCCCAGGAGGTCCTGGTATCCGGACCTGTGGCGACTGTCAGGCGGACACCGGTGGGCTCTTCCGGAACGCGCAGATCTACTCGCGCAAGGCCCATTCTTCCATCTCAATTCCAGGGCCCTCAGATTGACTGCATGGCTCTTGAGGCCTGGCTGTTGACATCCAGAGGCTTCTCTCCTACGATAGTCGACACTATGACTCGAGCTAGGAAGCCTGTTTCCAGGAAGATATACCACAGAACGTGGAAGATTTTCTTTACCTGGTGTGCCTCGAGTGGCCGGTCCCCGTGGCCCTTATCCATACCGACATTGTTGGCTTTCCTACAGTCGGGGTTGGAATTGGGTTTATCTCTCGGCTCCCTGAAGGGTCAAGTGTCAGCTCTTTCAGTGCTGTTTGACAGGCGCTTGGCGCCCCTTCCCAGGGTCCGTCAATTTCTGCAGGGGGTGTCTCGGGTGGTTCCGCCCTACAGGCGGCCACTGGACCCTTGGGACCTTAACATGGTCCTGGCGACACTGCAGAAACCGCCGTTTGAGCCACTGAGAGACATTTCCCTATCTCGTCTGTCCCAGAAAGTGGTCTTTCTGGTGGCGATTACGTCTCTGAGAAGGGTCTCAGAATTGGCTGCACTATCGTGCAAGTCACCCTTCCTGGTGGTTCACCAAGACAAGGTGGTGTTACGCCCGCGGCCAGAATTCTTGCCAAAGGTGGTTTCCACTTTTCACCTGAACCAGGAGATTGTTCTCCCGTCATTTTGCCCCGCTCCCGTTCATCAGGTTGAGCGCGATCTCCATACTCTGGATCTCGTGAGGGCTGTCCGCATTTATGTGTCCAGGACTGCCTCCTTCCGGAGTTCGGATTCCTTATTTGTCCTTACGACAGGTCGCTGTAAGGGGTCCGCGGCATCTAAGTCAACCTTGGCCAGATGGATCAAGGCTCCCATTCAAGAGGCTTACAGGTCTTCTGGTTTGCCTCTCCCGGTGGGATTGAAGGCTCACTCTACCAGAGCTGTCGGTGCCTCCTGGGCTTTGCGACATCGAGCTTCGGCTCTACAGGTGTGTCAGGCGGCCACTTGGTCCAGCCTGCACACTTTCTCTAAGCACTATATGGTGCATGCCCATGCCTCCGCGGATGCAAGTTTGGGCAGGCGGGTCCTCCAGGCGGCGGTTGCCCACCTTTGAGAGGGACCATGTGTTATCCGTCTGTTGAGGAACTCTTCCCGCCCTGGGGTATTGCTTTAGGACATCCCCATTGTCTGGGTCTCCCATTATGATGACCAGAAAAAAGAGAATTTTGTTTACGTACCGTAAATTCTTTTTTCTTTAATCATCAATGGGAGACCCAGCACCCACCCAGTTGTTCCGTTGCATGTTTTGCATTTGTTCTGTTCCCTGTTGGGACAGTGTTATCCGGGTTGTTGAACCGTTTGTACACGGTTTCTTCCCGACGTTTCGGGTGTGGTTTATTTGTCTCCTCGCAGCTTATGGACCAAACTGAGGATGTTCCCTGCGGTAGGGGTTTATAAGCGGAGGGGGCGGTGTCTACAAACTTGTAGTACCTAGTGTGACCTCCGGAGGGCAGTGCCCTAAACCCCATTGTCTGGGTCTCCCATTGATGATTAAAGAAAAAAGAATTTACGGTACGTAAACAAAATTCTCTTTTTTGCTGTGTCAGGTCCTTGAAGACTTGCTGTGGAAATGGAACCATGAATTCCGCTGTCTACCAAAAATCCTGAAGGAGAATGTCTGTCCATCTGTACGTGACCTCAACCTGAAGTGCACTTGTGTTGTGCAGCAGGACAATGATCCAAACCACACCAGCAAGTCCACCTCTGAATGGCTTAACAAAAAGGAAATTAAGACTTTGGAGTGACCTAGTCAAAGTCCTGACCTTAATAATAATAATAATAATAATAATAATAAAGCTTTATTTATATAGCGCCAACATATTCCGCAGCGCTTTACAATGTAGGGTTAGAGTACAGAAAATATAATACAGTAAGTAATTACAATAGAGAACAAATAAAGTACAATAATTGGATACAAAACAATAGGCATAGAATCAATGTGAAAAAAAAATACAATAAATAAAGCAAGAAATGAAGGTGACCCTGCTCAAAAGAGCTTACAATCTACAACTGGATAGGGGTTGCACAAGGTGCCGGGGCTTATTGCACTGGTGGTCCAGGCATCTTGAGGAAATGGGGTATAGGGCTAAGCTTACATGGATGGTCATTATACAGTCTGTGTAGACCTTTATGGTTTGGTGGAGTTTGTAGAAGAGTAATGTCCAGAGGATAGCCCATTCACTGTCTACAGTACAATGGACTTATTAGGGAGTATGATAGGCCGCTTTAAAAAGATGCGTTTTTAGGGATCGTCTGAAGCCATGCAAGTTGTGGATAGTTCTGATTTCTTTGGGTAAAGCATTCCAGAGGTTTGGTGCAGCTCTGGAAAATCTTGGAGCCGGGAGTGGGAGGATCGGATTAGTGCAGATGTTAGTCGAAGGTCATTTGAGGAACATAGAGAGCGGGTGGGGTGATAGACAGAGATGAGGGAGGAGAGGTAGGGGGGAGCTGCACTGTGAAGAGCTTTGTGGGTGAGAACAAGCAATTTGAATTTGATCCTGTAATATACGGGCAACCAGTGTAATGATTGGCACAGAGCGGAGGCATCTGAATAACGATTGGCCAGATGGGTGATCCTGGCTGCTGCATTAAGGATGGACTGGAGAGGAGAAAGTCTGGTGAGGGGGAGGCCGCTTAATAGAGAGTTGCAATAGTCAAGGCGGGAATGGATTAGGGCCACGGTGAGGGTTTTTGTTGTTTCCAGGGTGAGAAAGGGGCGGACTCTAGAGATATTCTTCAGGTGTAAGCGACAGGAGCGGACGAGAGATTGCGTGTGGGAGGAGAAGGAGAGATCGGTGTCAAACATAACACCCAGACAGCGAGCCTGCTGCCTACGCGTTATCGTAGTGCCGCATACTGAGAGAGAGATGTCCGATTTAGGGAGGTTAGTGGATGGGGGGAGCAGAAGTAGTTCAGTTTTGGAAAGGTTTAGTTTCAAATAGAGAGTGGACATGATATTGGAAACTGCAGCTAGACAGTCATTGGTGTTCTTTAATACCGCAGGGGTAAGGTCAGGGGCTGAAGTGTATAGTTGTGTGTCAACAGCATAAAGATGGTACTGAAAGCCAAATCTGCTGATGGTCTGTCCAATCGGGGCCGTGTAGAGAGAGAAGAGGAGAGGGCCAAGGACTGAACCCTGAGGGACTCCAATAGTGAGGTGAAGAGGGGAAGAAGTGGAGCCAGCAAAAGATACACTGAAAGAGCGGTCAGAAAGATAGGAGTAGAGCCAGGAGAGAGCAGTGTCCTTTATGCCAATGGAGTGCAGCATAAAGAGTAGGAGCTGATGGTCGACAGTGTCAAAAGCTGCAGAGAGATCAAGGAGAATAAGCAGAGAGTGGTCACCATTACGTTTTGCTGTCAGAAGGTCATTGGTCACTTTGATGAGTGCAGTTTCTGTGGAGTGAAGGGGGCGGAAACCAGACTGTAATGGATCTAGAAGAGAGTGAGCGGAGAGGTAATGGGTGAGGCGGGAATAGACCAGGCGCTCCAAGAGTTTAGAGATGAAGGGGAGATTGGAGACTGGTCTGTAGTTATTTGTGCAGGTTGGGTCGAGAGTGGTTTTCTTTAATAATGGAGTAATGATCGAGTGTTTGAAGGAGGAGGGGAAAATGCCAGAAGAGAGGGAGAGATTGAAGATTTTGGTTAGATGAGTGGTGACGACTGAAGAGAGGGACTGGAGCAGGTGTGAGGGAATGGGGTCAGTAGTGCATGTGGTGGGACGAGAGGAAGAAAGGAGCCTGGAGACTTCTTCTTCTGTGACTGGGTCAAATGTGGAGAGTGAACCGGAGGAGATATGGGGAAGAATGGGGGTGGCAGCGCTTGGAGACTGAGAGCTGATTTCCTGGCGGATGTTGTCTATTTTCTCCATGAAGTAGGAAGCCAGGTCATCAGCACAGAGGTCAGTGATGGGGGCCTGCACTTTAGGACTGAGGAGAGAGTGAAAGGTGTCAAAGAGTTTTTTTTGGATTGTTGGATAGTGACGAGACCAGGGTGGTGAAGTAGGTCTGTTTGGCAAGGTGAAGGGCAGAGTTGTAGGTTTTTAGCATGAATTTATAGTGGATAAAGTCTCCTGGTGAGCGAGTTTTCCTCCATAGACGTTCAGCACTCCTGGAGCATCGCTGGAGGAATCGAGTTTGTGGTGTGAGCCAGGGCTGTTTTGTTCTCTGTTTGGAGGTTCTGCGGGTGAGGGGCGCTACTTGGTCCAGGGAGCTTCTGAGAGAGTCATTGTAGTGATTTACTGCCTGATCTGGAGAGGAGATTGAAGAGATTGGGGACAGAGATGAGATGAGGGAGTCTGTGAGTGCTTGAGGGTTAATGGCCTGTAGATTTCTGGATGTGTGATAGGTAGGATTGGGCTGTGTTGGCCGAGGGTTTGTGAGTGAGAAGGAAAGAATGTTGTGGTCAGAGAGTAGAGTTGAGTTATCCAAGGGGGAGGATGAGCAGAGCCGGGTAAAGACAAAGTCAAGGGTGTTACCGTTTTCGTGTGTCTTAGAGGTTGAGAGCTGTGATAGGCCAAGAGAGGTAGTTAGAGATAGGAGCTGGGATGCAGATGGGGAGATGGGGCTGTTTATGGGAATATTAAAGTCTCCCAGAATAAGGGTTGGTAAATCTGAGGACATGAAATGCGGGAGCCAAGTGGAGAAATGGTCGAGGAACTGGGTGGGTGACCCTAGGGGGCGGTATACCACCGCTACTTTGAGGGGGAGGGGATGGAATAGCCTAATGGTATGGACCTCAAAAGAAGGGAATGAGAGTGATGGGGCTTTTCAGGAATGACCTGGAAAGTACATTGTGGGGACAGGAGGAGGCCAACTCCACAGCCACGTCTGTTCCCAGGTCTAGGGGAGTGAGAGAAGTGTAAGCCGTTGTAAGAAATAGCAGCAGGGGAAGCAGTGTCTGAATCCTGGATCCAGGTTTCTGTGAGGGCCAGCAGGTTAAGAGAGTTGGTAAGGAAGTAATTGTGAATGAAGGGAAGTTTGTTGCATACAGACCGTGGATTCCAGAGAGCGCAATTAAAAGAGGGAGATGAAGGTGTGCAGGTGATATTAATAAGGTTAGTGAGGTTTCTGTGTGAGGTGGGAGAGGGGTTGAAGTTAGCAGAGGGTGGACCAGGGTTGGGAGAGATATCACCTGAGAGGAGCAACAGTAAAAAGAGAAAGAGCAGATAGTTTTTGGAATTAGGACATGATTTATTGTGACAAACTTTGGAATATGATGGACTGAGAATCTTCAGTAAACTGAAGATAGCATGGGAGCTGTACATAGAGTAGGGCAGGAGAGAGGGGCTGATGTGAATGAGTGGTGATGGAGGGGGGATGGGGTGATAAAAATTGGTGGCGAGAGCACATAAGAAGACAAACAGTGAAATACAAGACATGGTAAAGATTAGTAGTGAATGGAGTTATGCACAGTGTTTGAGTGTCCCTCTATGTCATTGTCTTCCAGCAACAGCGCATAGAACAATAGATATTGAAGAAAAGGACATGGTGATAGGCACAGGAAAAGAAGTTTTAAAATGTTTTGTGTTTTTTTTTCTCCCCGTTAAATAGAGTGGCTTACCTGACTCCTGCCCTGACTAACTGCCATGAAATAACTGCATCCACTTAGCATTCAATGCCACTTTGCATGAGATGCCACACGTGTAAGCCCCCCACACGTGTACCCCTTAGGAATGAACTAAATTTATAGGACACACTACCAGATTCAGGTGAGGGGGAATGTGGGAGGAAACATGGTTTCAGGTAATTAACAACTACAAGAAACAGCAGGGGTGAAAGGATGAAAGGCCACAGACATTAGACAACATTTCCTCTACACTATAACACCTCCAACGAGATAACATTTACAAATGTTAATCCGATTAAGATGCTGTGGCATGACCTTAAAAAAGGAGATCATGCTCAGGAACACTGAAATGTGGCTGAATTACAACAATTCTGCAAAGAGGAGTGGCTAAAATTCCTCCAGAGTGTTATGATTGATTGCAGTTGTTGCTGCTAATGGTGTCCCAACCAGTTATTAGGTTCAGGGGTCGATCACTTTTTCACACAGGGTCCTGTAAGTTTGGATTTCTTTTTCCTTTAATAATACAGACCTTGATTTATAAACTGCATTTTGTGTTTACTTGTGTTATCTTTGTCTAATATTTAAATTAGTTTGATCTGAAATATTAGTGTGACAACCATGCAAAAGAATAAGAAATCAGGTATTTGGCAAACACTTTTCACCCCACTGTAATCATGGTGAATAGCAGTTAGTGAAACAGACCTGTCTGGAGTAGTGACGGCTCATTTTTAAAAGGAACTTGTCACATCAAAAAGCACTATTGGGTTAATCTGCAGGATAATAGCACTGAAAGCTCGGTGACTAGGAGGAAATTACCTTTATTCCTCCTGGTAGACTCCAGCTTTGTTATGGAGGCTTCGGCTGATGCAGTTTCAGTTATCACTCTGTATACAATGAGCGGAGACTTAACTACATCCTGGCACTGACTGACAGGCAGCTCAGCATTGGATCAGTACAGAGCCGACTGTCAGTCAGTGCCGGTCAGCAGTGACTTAAACTTCTCCTATGGCACCCCTTTGACTGAAAGTCTGAATGTGGCAGGAGGAATACAGTTTCTCCCGATGCTTTGAGTGCAACGGCTTTAGAACACTATTAACCTGCAGATTAACCCCCTTATCCTCTGTTAATAGCATTTTTTGACTTTACGGGTTCTCTTTTAGGAGTTGTAGAGGTCAGGTCAGACGTTTTCTTGTTGAGGTTGTGCTTTTATTTTTCTTCCATATTTTTACATTGAAGGGAACATTACATGATGCACTTAGAAGAAGGAAAACAATGCCTAAATTTTTTTTGTTTCCATCTGTCCTTTTTGATTTAAAAGCAGTCACAAGAGTGTGAACATGCTAAATTGTATGATCATGTATTAATTTGCTCTTATCCGTTGGTTGCAATCAATCACCCCAAAAATATGATTAATATACACAGTCCACCTGACTGGTACAGGATCCCCCTGGGCGGTATTTTGAATTTAGGATAGGCACAACTTTACTTTAGCCAATGATTGTTGTTTTTCCTCTTTACTAGTATGATATAACGCCTGACATTGCGGTAGATGTTCCATGGTATACAAGCATGTGCAGTGCCAGTAGGTGGGACCTTGTACTTTCCGCTGATGTAGACCTCTTTCTCTTATATGAGCTGGTTAAAAGGTTTTCTATTATCCTGTGTATCAGCCAGGGTATTCTTAAGTAGGCCATAGACTTTAGACCTTTCACAGGGGAATCATCTGATAGTCTACTCTTTGTAGTTTCTGCCAAAAATAAATGGGACATAATGGACTTTTCATACCATTGTTTCCACTAGAAGAAGCCCTGGAGATTACTGTTGCTGTTTATTTTTCTCACTATGTAGTACTGTCTGCCATAACCACACGAATGTAAAACGCCTTTAATAATGCTACATCTAAGTAGTAATTATATATTGGGTGCTTATTCTTAAGATATTATCAGTATATATCACCTATATTTTGTACTAATCAAAGCCTGATACAGACACATGGCCAGTAAACAGGGCTGGCATTAGGGGAAGGGGGCAGACTGGGCAGTTGCCCAGGGCCCCTACTCTCTTAGGGGCCCCCAAAGAGCTGAACTGAAAATAGCAATAAAACAGTGAAAAAAAAGTAAAAATACACATATTTGGTATCGCTGTATTCGTAAGAATCTAAGCTATCAATATATGAAGTAAGTTAATCCAATTGGTAAATGGCGTAATGGGAAAAAAATAAAAACGCCAGAATTATGTGTTTTGGGCCACCACGTTGCTACAATAAAATGCAATAAAAGGCGAGAAAGATGTTGTATGTGACTCAAAATGATATCGGTAAAAATGTCAGCTCAGGGCACATAAAGTAAGCCCTCATATAGCTCTGTACCTTCAAAAATTAAAACATCATGGGTCTCGGAAAATGACGAGTAAAGCTACATTGTTTTTGCTTTGTTTTTTTTTTTCACAAATTTGTTTGTTTTTATTTCAATCATTAAAAAAAAATGTTCAGTATCTTCTTATTCTGACCCAGATAACCAGCTAAAGTCACGTTTACCATATAACTGCCATGATAAATAAAAAACTCAAAAAACATTGTGGAGTTGCACTTTTTTTTTGCAATTTCAAAGCACTTGGAATTTCTTTCTCATTCTCCAGTACATTTTTGTGGTAGATTGAATGATGTCATTCAATAGTACAACTCATCCCACAAAAAATAAGCCCTCGTAAGGCTATGTGGAAGAAAATAAAAAGTTATGGCTCTTGGAAGAGGTGAGGAGAAAACAAAAACGAAAAATCGCTCAGTGGGAAAAGTTATAAAATCCTTGTAATAGCAGCAGAAGCGCCCCCCACAGGCTTCAATCTTCACATGTTCATAATAGCTGTATTTATTGTTAGGGGACCTCCTTAATTCCTAAATTTGTAGCCAGTTATCAAGCAGAACGTGCAAGGCATTAAAGGGGATGTCCAGGATTAATAAAACTTTACTACATTCACTCAAAAACAGCGTCACCCCTGTGTACAGGTGACGTGGTATTACAGCATAGGCCCATTCCCTTCAATTAAGATGAGGTGCAATATCACATACAACCTGTAGACAGGGGTGGCGCTGTTTTTTGAAGGAAATCAGTCATGTTTATAGAATTCTGGATAACTCCTTTAAGGTCAATATTTCCCCTAGTGACACCAGAACAACAAAAGACCACCAGGATGGGGCTTAATTCAATTGTATTTGTTTTTATAACATGAAGAATATAGCAGATCTCTGTTAAAGATGACATTTAAGTAGATGATCATATGGAAACATTCTCCTTACCGAATCTCCAGTTTGTAAAACCTATTTAATTAAACACTTGTAGGTAAGTTTTAATCAATATAAGGAGTCCTGTGTTAACAATCCCCATCACTTGGTCAGAGGATAAGAGGTTAGAAAGAGCGACTCTCCCTGGAGGAACCATCCTGTATGACACAGACAATGATGGGAATGGATGTGTGTGTCTGTGTGCTAGGTGTATATGTGTAATATATAGTGTTTGCATCACATACCATGTGTTGTGTGTATGTAACATCCACATTGATAAATTCTAGCAGCACAGATTAGAGTTCCTAGGTGTAAACAGGTCGGCAATTGCCCAACAAGCGAGCAAAATGCGGCTGAACATTGGGTGATTGGATTGTTTATGGAGGAACAAAAATCTTTGCTCTCGACTGCACATTCCTTGCTGCAAACTGCAGATCATCTGCCAATAAAATGATCCTGTAGAGGACAGATTGCTCTACCGGTGATTTCTCTGAGTAAGAAGGCCGGAAACAAGCGCTGAATGACTTGAATATTTTAAATCGCACTCATTCACCAGTCTGAATTTGGCGCTTGTACTTGTACTCTAAATGTCTGAGTGTGATGGTGCAATATGTGAGCATTTAGGGCCCACTTTAACCTTTTGCCCAGGGCCCCACTTTGCCTAAAATCGGCCCTGCCAGTAAAGCAAATACAGCGCTAGGTAGGGTAGTGAAACGGAAGTTGAAATATACTTTTCTGACCTTATATACACTTAAAGTGGTTGTCCAGTAATGGACAACATCTTCTTAAATGCTAAAGTCTTTCAGATCAAATAAACCTTATACTTCCTCCTAGACCAGCATTGTTGTAGCATAGTCAGCGTTGGGTCTACTGTCATTCACGAGAGATCTGCAGCCAATCGACAGTAACTGATTGGCTGCAGCCTTTACACTTCCGCCTAATACAACATTTTAATGCATTACCGCAAACTTTTCCTTACTGTTTGTAACATACGTACAGCTCTTTTACCCATTTAAGATTATACCAGTTAATAAGACATTTTGTAGTCCTGGTTCTAGAATTCTCAATTGTTCCTCATTGAGTCGTACGCGTTCTTGGTTGGACGAACGTCCTTTTTTATTTGCAGATCAAATTCAAGTACATAAGTCAGTAACAAAAAAAAAATACATGTCAGGTGGGTGCTGCCATTTCTTACTAGTATATAGGGTTATGTAATTTTCAAATTGCTGTGGAATATAAAAAAAAACATTACACTGTGTTCCAAATTATTATGCAAATGTTCTTTTAGAGTATACATCGAATTTTATTGAAGAAACCTCCCAATGATAACCGTATAATCTTCAAAATTAAAAAAAAACTCTAAATGCACTGTTCCAAATTATTAGGCACATTAGAGTTTCTAAGCATTTGATATGTTTGAAAGAACTGAAAATGCTCATTTGTTGAATTTGCAGCATTAACAGGTCACATTCACTTAAATAAAAAGCTATTTAACTCCAAAACATCCTAACAGGCAAAGTTACATGTTAACATAGGAATCCTACTTTGATATCCCCTTCACAATTCTAGCATCCATTGAATTTGTGAGTTTCTGGAGAGTTTCTGCTTGTATTTCTTTGCATGATGTCAGAATAGCCTCCCAGAGCGGCTGTTTTGATGTGAACTTCCTCCCACCCTCATAGATCTTTTGCTTGATAATACTCCTAAGGTTCTCTATAGGGTTGAGGTCAGGGGAAGATGGTGGCCACACCATGAGTTTATCTCCTTTTATGCCCATAGCAGCCAATGGCACAGAGGTATTCTTTGTAGCATGAGATGGTGCATTGACATGCATGAGGATGATTTTGCTCATAAAGGCATGTTTTTGCTTTTTGTACCATGGAAGAAAGTTCTCAGTTGGAAACTCTATATATGTTGCAGAGGTCATTTTCACACTTTTTGGAACCTTAAAGGGGCCTACCAGCTGTTTCCCAATGATTCCAGCCAAAACATGACTCCACCTCCTTCCTGACGTCGCAGCCTTGTTGGGACATGGTGGCCATCCACCAACCATCCACTACTCCATCCATCTAGACCATCCAGGGTTGCTCGGCACTCATCAGTAAACAAGACTGATTGAAAATTAGTCTTCATGTATATCTGGACCCACTGCAACTGTTTCTGCTTGTGAGCACTGTTTAGGGGTGGCCGAATAGTAGGTTTATGCACCACAGCAAGCCTTTGAAGGATCCTACACCTTGAGGTTCGAGGGACTCCAGAGGCACCAGCAGCTTCAAATATCTATTTGTTGGTTTCTAAGGCCTTTTTAGAAGCTGCTCTCTTAATCAGATGAACTTGCCTGGCAGAAACCTTCCTCATTCTGCCTTTATCTGCACGAACACATCTGTGCTCAGAATCAGCCACAAATCTCTTTACAGTAGGATGATCACGCTTAGGTTTTTGTGCAATATCTAATGTTTTCATCCTTTGTCCAAGGCATTGCACTATTTGTTGCTTTTCGGCAGCAGAGACATCCTTTTTCTTTCCCATGTTACTTGAAAACTGTGGCCTGCTTAATATTGTGGAACACCCAGTTTTCCTTTTATTGGACTCATCTGCCAAACAAATTATCACAGGTATCTGAGATTGATTTCAATGATCCAAAGAACCCTGAGACACAATACCATCAATGGGTTTCATTGAAAAAATAAAAAATAAAACCCTATGACACTTAAAACCAATTTGCATAATAATTTGGGACACAGTGTATTATAGCAGAAGCTTGTAATTTTTTTTTTAAATTTAAATAAGAGAAAATGAAGTGATGATATCAACACTTACAGGTTATTTTATGGAGTTTTGTGTTCTATGGAAAACATGGGATTGCATGTAGAAGATAGCATACCGGTCCATCAGTGGATTTCACAAGAGCACATTGCAGCCGGTCCCTATCTTGGTGTAATCAGAGTTCCTCGGACTGTGACGTGATGTAATGCTACTCGTGTCCCAGCAACTGCAAAGACATTTCACTGATGTTTGGACCTCTGCACATTGAACATTAGATCCTTGGTAATATGGTGATATTACTTATTTTATGGCTTTTGTGTTAATGATTACTGCCTCTTGCTTATTCGTCTCATTTACGTGCTTGAGTACTAGCTTTGGGGAATGTGATGTCTTGGTGTCTTGTCTGTAGCCTGCTTGGATGGATCTTATTATGTAATATATACATGACCATTGGGCATATCAGGTTAATTGATCTGTGGTGCATTTTCATCTTCAGGTATCTTTTTATTTTTTTTTAACTCAGTACCATTATGGTTAGCTCTGTCAAATGACAAATTTTCTTAATATTGGTACATATGGATATACTGCATATGCTATAATACATAGCTAAGCATCTTGAGTTGGCTGCTGTAGTACTTATAGATTAGCATTATACTGATTAGACATTCCAAAACATTTTAGCCTTGTGATCCAAGTGTGTAGTTCAATATTCACTTAAAAAATATATATGCATAAGTGTGTGTGTATACAGTATATATAATAGATACAAGTGTGATCTTGATCATCCTGGGGGAAATTGGCCTTCACTTCCAACTTGTATTTGTCAATGGAGATTATGTTCCTTTTTGTTGAGGGATTTCATGAGTATGCATTTCATCAGTGTTGTGTGTAGCTCATTATAGCCGAAAGAGATAAGGCAGTCCCCTTTTTTGTCTACACATGGATTGTGTCTGAGAAGGGGGCTGGCTCGTCCACCAATGTGAGCCGTCAGATGCACAACAATAGTGTTTTTTTTTTTGAATACACACAAACTCTGGCAGCACAAATGGGTAGGGGTTGCCAAGGCGTGCATTAATCGGCTGCAATTGTCACCTGGTCTTATATGTGTGTGTGTGTATGTATATGCGCAGCGGGCTTCAATGTCAGCCTTTAACTATCCATCGACATTTGAATGAAATTAAACGCTATGGCAGGAGACCCAGGAGGACCTAAAAAGCTAGACTGCAGTTTGTGAAAATTGTGAAAATGTATATGAGTAAGCCAAAAAATGTTTGTATTGTGTTAGCCAGTAGATAGGAAAAATATATTGGAATCTTGGGAGTCCTCAGTGGTTGATACATTTTAATGGCTAACTGAAAAGATAAGAAAGAAAAAGCAAGCTTTCAAGACACTATGGCCTCTTAATCAGGCTTAATAATGATACACCTTTTGGAGACACACATATATATACAAATGCAGGGTGGGATAATGCAATACATAGCACAGGTGAGGTGAAGCAGTATGTGGTGGTCAGTCTTGGGAAGGGGGCAAGAGCAGCTGGGGAAGTAAAATCAGAGTTCAGAGATAAGCCACAGACTGTTTTATTGTCCTTTTAATTAGTGGTTGGTCCGAGAAAAGGAATGAGACGGGGTGAAATGGTTATGGAAGTAAATATCAGAACAGTTCACTGATAGTGTCAGTTTTATTGTCCTCTAATTGGGGTACATTCAAAGATATGGTATGAAATGCCCTTTCAATTGATGTTAAAACACAGTAGCTGCAGTCAAATATGGTTTAGGTTCAAGCATGTTTTGGTATTTGTTTTGCTGCCTCTGGCACTGGGTGCTGTGACTATGGTACTTTCCAGATTTCATGATGGCTTGCACAAAGGAGTTTGGGTCAAAATGTAGCACTCAGTGTTGGAAAGCTGGTTTGTGTCCTAGGTCATGGGTTTCATCCAGCAGGACAATGACCCCAAACATATTTCAAGAAGCCCCAGAACTGGGTAGAAACAAAGATCAGGAGAGTTATTAAGTGGCTAGGAATAAAGCCCCGTAACACTACGTGAGATCGCTGCTAAGTCACAAGTTTGGTGATGCAACAGCGACCTCGCCAGCAATCTCGCTATGTTTGACACTTAGCAGTGACCAGGTCCTTGCTGTGAGATCGCTGGTCATGACAGAGTTGCCTGGACCATTTTTTGAACGTTGGGGTCCCGCTGGACAGCATGCATCGGTGTGTTTGACAGGGACAACGACCAATGACCTCAGTGCTAAAAGTCTGAGAGACAGGGTCGCAACAACCTCCGTATCATTCCGGATTATTGTTGCTGGTGAGATCTGACTGTTTAACATCTCACCAGTGATCCCTGCCAGGTCGTATCACTGTCGGGATTGCTGGTGCGTTGCCAAGTGTGTCGGTACCCTAAGTCTGGATCTAAATCCCATTGAACACCTGTGGAGACAAAAGAAAATTGCTGTTGGGAGAAGGCACCTTCAAATTTGAGAGACCTGAAGCAGTTTGCATAAGACTATTTTTCTAAAATTTGAGCTGAGAGGTGTAAGAAGCTTGTTAATCGGCATAGGAAGCGATTGATTGCAGTTATTGATTTCAAATAAGTTGAGGGTGCCAACAATTTTGTCCTGTCCATCTTTGGGGCTTCATGATAAATTATGAGTCATTTACCTTTATTCTCTGGAACAATTTCAACACCTTCGGTCATGACTCTGTGTGTGTATATGTACATTGTAGGGATTAGCTCACTGGTAGCGTGTTGGGGGACATTCACATGATAGCGAGATTGAGGCAAACAAGCGTATTTTTACGTTAAATAAAGTCCAGCAGTTTATTAAGACACCATAATCTGCATATAGTGCACAGTTCATTTAACATCACATCAATGGAACATTAGTGACATGTACCAGTGTGTCCCAATGGCGGTTACACTCATCTGGCGGTATTTACACAGTCCATTACAGTGTCTTAGTGCAGGCATTACAACCCACACACAGACCTCTCAGTCCAGCAATCCTGAGAACAGAGGGATACTGCAGGCTCCCCACACATTCCTGGTCTCCTCACTGCGTGCCTAGCAGGACGCTAGCCACTTCCAAGAATTTCATCTAGGGTGACTTCCAGGACAATGGCTGCGCCAAACACTGATCGAGACCCGGTCTTCATAGTAACTGCCTGAGCTCTCCCAAGCTCTGCACACATGGATTCTCCACCATGTGCTTCTGGCAACATGGCTGCTGCAAACTCAGAGGAGCATGTGACCAAACAGAAAGTTGATCTATATCCCATCCGTTCCAGATGAGCACACCTGTGGGACGATTCAGGTTTGCCAGACACTCCCCTAGCTTTAAGCTCACCTGCAGTCTAGCACATGTAACACATTACCTGAACTTGAAGAATACTAATACTGAGCCAGATCACAATGTGAACGGGTCTGTAGAACCGTGTTCACACCACCAAGAATCTACATCACAAAAAAGACAGTATAAGCAACGTCCAAAATTACTCTGCTGTATGAGTAAAGGTAAAAAGCAAGTTCAAAAAAGTGTCAATAACGGGGTAATTAGTTAATGTTTTTTGCAAAAAAGGTACGAAAGCTGTTCTACCACGTCACGGGGACCCTTAATCAGAACGGTCCCTAAACTAGCGTATTTAAAACCTGATCTAGTGTGAACATACCTCAAAAATACAGGATGCAGCAGGGCCAGATTCATTATGGGCACAAGAACCTCAAGTCCCAACATAATGCATTACTGAAACTTGCTGAACTGCAAGTCCCAGCATGAACATTGGCAATGCAGTTGGCCACTGTATCACAATATATATAATATACATATTGCATATTTCACACACACACTGACAAGCAAAAGGGTATCTATGTTTTGAACTTTTGTCTTTCAGGCTCCGTAGCTCACCAACCATTATAGCGTGGGACAACCTTTATTTTATAGACAATCATTTTGGCTATCTCATACATAAATTTGGCTTGCAACTGTTTAACATATGATTAGTTATGCAGATTGTCATGTTGCTGTTTTGCTCCTAAAAATGTAAATTTAATTTTTTTTATTACTTTGTTACTATTTTGTAAGTCCATCTTTGGCTTTCAACACTGCTTGAAACCTGGGCATACTCATGATCAGATTCAAGCATGACTCAAATGAAATTTGATCCCAGGTCTCTTCTACACATCCCCAATGTTGGTGCATACTGGTTAACTCACTTGGATATTTATACAGCTTTTCCTTCAACTTTACCCACAATTGTTCAATTGAGTTGAGGTCCGGGCACTGTGGGAGCCTCTCCAGCACCTCTACGTCATTGTCAATTGTCTTGACATATGCTTCGGATCATTGTCCTGCTGGAACACTATGTTGTTCTTTTTATACACATAGTACTCGAGTAAACATAGTAACTCATCTTGTAGGATACTCACAAATAGCTCAGCATTGAGACCACTATCGATCCTGGTCAAGAATCCATTGCCTTTGGCTATGAAACAGCCTCCACAGGCTTCCTCCACTGAATCTGTCAGTTCCTTCTGTTTCTTGATCCATTAGCCCCTTTTTTGCCCTGTTTTTTTCCAGAACCATTTGCACCCATCAGTGCCTTCTGTATTGATATTCATCTAATCATTCCAAATCGCTCATTTCCGATTTTCAATTGTCCACTTTTCAATCGTTTTGGCAAAAGACAATACTTTTTATGATGATATTGAAGTTGAAGCTTCTTCACCCTTTTTTGGGTCACCATTCCAGCTTTCTGTGACATGTACATGAACATCTGTTATTTCACTATTACGAAGCATACGACCTACCTCCACTGTCGTATTTGTCTTGCCAGAACTGATAGACCTTGTGATGAGCCAACTTGTTGACTCCGATATTGCCTTGGCTTTTGCATGGATGGATGGACTTCATTTTGTATTCTTCCAACTATGATGGCTGTGACATGGCAATTTTCTTGGCATTGGACCACTATCGAGCTGGATGACGCTGTTTCTATTTTCTTGGGAAATCTCCTTTATGATTGTGCCTCAATTTGAACCAGTAACCTTTTAACTTGGGAATCAACCTAATAACACACTGAGGGAATATGTGAATGGGTTGTAATTTGTAGAATACAGAAAGAATAAGATTTTTCAAACACCAGGAGCAAAACAGTAACAATGCAATGATATAACAAAAATAGACATACCGGTAACTAATCATGAGCTACATAGTTGCAAGTCAAATTTTTGTATGAGGTAGCCAAGATGATTGTCTATAAAATGAAGGTAGTCTCCTGTTCAAAGCTGTAAGTAGATGGTGAGATATGGGGCCTGAATTACAAAATTTCAAAATAAAGTTACCCTTTTGCTCATCAGTGTGTGTGTGTATATGTATGTGTGTGTGTATATATATAAAATATTTCTATACGGTAATATGTGCGTGTGTGATCACAGGGATGTGTGACAATGGTCTACAACTTAATTCATTTAGCGTTAAATGGCGCTGTTTGGGACCTTATTTATAAAATCTGCACCTACGTTATTATTATTATTGTTGCTTAAGGGGCTTTCCTATCTTGATTAGTTCTGGGGTATCCAAAGGATAACTCAAGATTGTGGCTCGTTGTGTCCTGCTGTCAATGGAGTGGTAGTTGGATTCCTGTACAAATAGGTATTCTGTCCTTGTCTTCACTGAGGCAAATGCAAATAAGCGTTGTGTTTTCGAGATGGATTCAGGTCCTGTTGGTGGCATCCATTCCTATAAATTTATGGATTATCCTGTGTGTCTGCTATAAATGTAGAGTATGGAAATACCACTTGACCTAGTATTGTATTGACAGACCACAAATGGTGATCTGCCCTCCTGCTCCAGTCATCAACTGTGCCGAAAATTTTACCATCAACATTTTGGATTTGTAAATGTACCTTGTCCTAAGTGTCGCTATTCGCTTTTTACTCCATTAGGATGTCTTAGTGAAATGAAATGCGAATGGCTAATGAAGCATAATGAAGTTCTTGCTACTTGATGTTTGGAGATAACACAGGCGGTGCTGTGTGCATGTGTGTGTCTTAAAGACTGTCTTTATTTTATATTTTGTGCTTTTCTTGTCTGTTATGACTTTAACTCGCTCTATTCTCAACGCTGGCATTGTGTTGGGGTTTCAGCCTCGCATGTTTACACACTAGAGCTCTGTCTCTCTTTGTAAGCGCTCCTGACATGATGTATTATTTAATTAGCATCAAGTTTCCGCCGGACAGAACAGCAGATCGTGTAAAAGTCATGTGAAAGAAACTATTGCTTGGTGGGGCTTTTCCCAGTGCTGCACTGTCAATGGGAATCTACTGCCAAACTAAGCCCCTAGCATTCACCCAGAGAACTGAATGCAAGGATTCACTACCACTTCATACACAATTCTAGAAGCTATTTACTACTAATAAAGCCATAAAATGGGCCATTATGCTTCATATTAGCCCCTGTCTTCTTTCACCAAGTAGAAAACACTACTGGATTATTTGCATGGGATGTGAGCTGTCATGTGACAGCGTCTATAACTATTGCCCACTCAGAGCCATTTATACCTTAATCAATGCACAATCCAATACAATCAGTATATCACCAAAATATGCAAGAATAATAAATGTATACATAAGCCATAGCTAGAAGTCAAATATATGGACTAAGTTAGGATTCTGTGAATGGTCAAAATCTGAAAAAGTCAAAGAAGTGGTGCCCTCCCTCATCAATGTCCCCATGGCTCATATTCTGGACCCTACCAGTCTCCACTACCTGGTATGTAAAGTTATATGGAATTATTACATTTAACCTCTTAGGTTTTTTTAACTTTTTTTTTTGTGTGTATCCACTGGTCAACTAATTTTGTGGTGACCTTTACCTAGCACAAGCTACACATTTATATAATGCTCTGCATAAATAGGTGCGCCCCCTTTCAAAAGTAACATTTTAAGGAGTGGTTTAAAATTTTTATTAATGTTAATCCTATATGTTTATTTATTCTAATACTCTATGCTGTAATATACTGTACTTTAACTAAAACCTCCCTACCGCTCCCTCGCTACGCTAACTGCTTTATTATTTATTTTACCTTCGTCCATTTTGATGACACTTTGTGTAAGAATCCTGCTATATGCTGGGCTATTCAAGTGGGATGTCATCAGGGTGCAGAGACTGTGGTCACCGATACATCCTCTGTCCCCACCCTGATAGAAAGCGTCATTTGCTACATCAATTTCAGGGGCTGCACTAGTCCTCGCGGACAGCGTCCTCTATTTTACTGTGCTTGTGTGCCTTATATTGTCCATGATTATTGTACTATGTAACAACAGATATTGGAAGCCTGTGCTGGCATTTCTTCTGTGGAGTTGCTATCAGTGTGTCAAAAGTGTGAGAAGAGGGTTGCATTGATAGTTCAACACAATGGGCAGCACTTTGAACACATTTTATAAGTGGTCATAAACTTGTAAATAATTCATGAAAGAATAGAGCTACATTAAAACCAAGCACACCATTGTTTTTCTTATGAAATTCTCAATCAGTTTGATGTGTCACATGACCCTTTTCCCATTGAAAAGAATAAAGTTGGATCCAAAATGGCAAACTTCAAAATGGCCGCCATGGTCACCACCCATCTGGAAAAGTTTTCCCCCTCCCATATACTAATGTACCACAAACAGGAAATTGATTTTACCAAAAATTCCCATTTTAATTAGGTTTATCCATATAGATGGCCCACCCTGTAGATTGTGAAAAACTGATGAGACTCAGAGCACTGAAATTAAAATGGATGTCTTCAGTTTATTATGAGTTTTTTACACATTTACAAAGACTTTGATGGCTGAGTAATTTGCAAAATAGAAGTGTAATGGATATGTGTGTTTTGATCAATGAAACTGCATCCATGTGTAGGTCGTTTAAAAAAACACACAAATAGAATTGTACAGGACACACAGCACCACAAGCAATATACAGCCTGGCATCATTTTAAGAAAAGGCACCTGGTACTCTTTCATCATTTTTTTCATAATCTCCATCTATCATTGTGTCTTAAGACAAAACAGTACTCACTGAAGAGGGTAGACCTCCAGTCCGGCCACCATTTGCCATCACATTCTGCTACATGATAGTTTCAGAGTGGTGACTTGAGGTTAATGGAACGCCTATAGCTGGATGTCTGACCTGTAGCTTGATGTTGTGCAAATGCCTTCTGTTGGTTTATGTAGACCGTGTTAATCACCTAGACTTGGTATGTTATGTCTAATTTCACTTGCAGTACAGATAGGATTTGGAGAAGTGGCACGTAATGATCCAATCAGACCACGTTGAAAATGGCATGAAGAGGTCTTCATGAGGGAACATGACACTAGTCATACTTCTGGGATTTTGGTGTACGATGGCATAATGTACTATACCTGGACGCCTCTAGTCTTCATTTAGGTACACTAACAGCTCAGCATGACATTCATTTAGTCATGGAGCCAGTAGTATGGCCATTTCTCCAATGTGCTCAAGGAGCCATTTTTAACCTTTTACTGATATGATGTACTGGGACGTCATATGCCGGCTCCCTGACTGATGTGGACTTGCAAGCCAAGTTTGCAAATTTGTCATAAGATGATATTCAGCTATCATCTGCATCTAACAGCCACAGATGGAGCGGTGCTCTGCCCATGACTGCTAACCTGTTAAATGCTGCTGTCAGTCTCTGACCGTGGCATTTACAGGGCACCGTTACAGGGAAAGGGGGACACATGATTGTATGCCCCCATCAGTGTGCCTGTGAGATGAGGCACCGATAGGTTGCCATGACAGCCAGGGGTCTGCTTAACACCCGGGTGCCTACCATGATGGTATTTCTGTGAAAGCCAGACCGTTTTTGAAATTCATAGAAGACTGTGATTTTTGCTATATACACAATTTCAAAGGGATCTGCCAGCAGGGGATCTTGATGTACCAAGTGCATTCAGACAATCATTGACACCAGCCAAGGCTTGCAGGGGCATGTACCGTATATACTCGTGTATAAGCCGACCCGTGTATAAGCCGACCCCCCTACTTTTGCCCCCAAAACCTGGGAAAATTTATTGACTCGTGTATAAGCCGAGGGTGGACCCCAGCACAGGTATACAGCCCCCAGCAGTGTGGTATACAGCAGCCTCCCCAGTGGTATATACAGGCCCCAGCAGTGTTACAGCAGCAGCCCCAGTGGTATATACAGCAGCAGCCCCAGTGGTAGTATACAGCAGCCCCAGAGGTATATACAGCAGCCCCAGTGGTAGTATACAGCAGCAGCCCCAGTGGTAGTATACAGCAGCAGCCCCAGTGGTAGTATACAGCAGCAGCCCCAGTGGTAGTATATAGCCCCAGTGGTAGTATATATACAGCCCCAGTGGTAGTATATAGCCCCAGTGGTAGTATATATCCCCAGTGGTAGTATATAGCCCCAGTAGTAGTATACAGCCCCAGTGGTAGTATATAGCCCCAGTGGTAGTATATATACAGCCCCAGTGGTAGTATACAGCCCCAGTGGTAGTATATAGCCCCAGTGGTAGTATACAGCCCCAGTGGTAGTATATAGCCCCAGTGGTAGTATAATACAGCCCCAGTGGTAGTATATAGCCCCATGGTAGTATATAAGCCCCAGTGGTAGTATATAGCCCCAGTGGTAGTATATAGCCCCAGTGTAGTATATACAGCCCCAGTGGTAGTATATAGCCCCAGTGGTAGTATATACAGCCCCAGTGGTAGTATATAGCCCCAGTGGTAGTATATAAGCCCCAGTAGTAGTATATAGCCCCAGTGGTAGTATATAGCCCCAGTGGTAGTATATAGCCCCAGTGGTAGTATAATACAGCCCCAGTGGTAGTATATAGCCCCAAGTGGTAGTATATACAGCCCCAGTGGTAGTTAGCCATTAATAGCCCCAGTGGTGTATAGTATATAAGCCCCAGTGGTAGTATATAGCCCCAGTGGTAGTATATAGCCCCAGTGGTAGTATATAGCCCCAGTAGTAGTATATAGCCCCAGTGGTAGTATATAGCCCCAGTGGTAGTATATAGCCCCAGTGGTAGTATACATACAGCCCCAGTGGTAGTATATAGCCCCAATGGTAGTATATAGCCCCAGTGGTAGTATATAGCCCCAGTGGTAGTATATCAGCCCCAGTGGTAGTATATAGCCCCAGTGGTAGTATACTACAGCCCCAGTGGTAGTATATAGCCCCAGTGGTAGTATACAGCCCCAGTGGTAGTATATAGCCCCAGTGGTAGTATATATACAGCCCCAGTGGTAGTATATAGCCCCAGTGGTAGTATATAGCCCAGTGGTATATATAGCCCCAGTGTAGTAACAGCCCAGTGGTAGTATTAGCCCCAGTGGTAGTAATATACAGCCCCAGTGGTAGTATATAGCCCCAGTGGTAGTATACAGCCCCAGTGGCTCACTATATCGCCCCAGTAGTTTTACAGGGCCCCATGCAGGGCCCCCCTCATAATTGGCGCCCACCCAGTTTCTGGAGCCCCCCGCATGCAGCGCTGCACATACTTGGCTAACAGCTGTTACCCTCCGGTGGCAGATCGCGGCTCCGGCTCCGGCTCCATCTTCCTCGCTGTCTTCCTGCTTTGTGACCGGCGCGATGACGTCATCGCGCCGGTCACATGACAACCAGGAAGACAGAGAGGAAGATGGAGCCCGGAGCCGGGAGCCGCGATCTGCCACCGGAGGGTAACAGCTGCTAGACACGTAATGTATATGTGCAGCGCTGCTTGCGGGGGGGCCCAGAAACTGAGGTGGGGGCGCCAAACTTTGAGGGGGGCCGTATGACTCGCGTATAAGCCGAGGGGGGGACTTTTCAGCCCAATTTTTGGGCTGAAAAACTCGGCTTATACGCGAGTATATACGGTATTTATTTCTGTTCATTAAATTCATGCTCAAAACTGAATAAATCAAGATGCTTTGAGCATGTTTCCATTTTGTCACCATTTGCATACCATTACCATGTCTATCCATCCTGTGATTTCCATAATCCCAGGATTTTTCCTGCCTGGTGTTGTAGAATGTTTGTTTCTGATTTGTTTCTTGGTTTACCCGCACACTCGCATTAATCACGGTGAAGGTTTTGTGTGATCAGCATGTCACATTTAAAAAGACTTTTGTGTTTTAGTGGAAAATTTAAGTTAGATTGAAGTTGTCAAAACAATCTCTATTGCAAAAATCACTGAACAGTAAAATAATCTGACTTTTATATTTGTGCGAAGTAAATTGTTACTCCATTCACAACGCTTCCATGCCTGTTGCTTGGTTGTCATAGGTCTCTTGACTACCAATCTATGAAATGAACTGCAGTCAACTTGTGCAACTATGTTTGAAGCAATTTTTAGTTTTTAGAGCCCATTAAAAAGAATCTGTCAGCAGGTCTTTTTTTCTACCTCATCTGAGAGAAGCATGATGTAGGCAAAGAGACCCTGAATCCAGTGATGTTTCCATGAGTTTACTGGGTGCAGCGGTTTTTAGCTTAAGCAATGCAGCAAAGCAGAGAAAGCTGCCACGCCCACACTAGGCTCTCTGTATACAATGTCTATAGACTGTGAGCTGCTAATCACAGCAGGGTGTGATGAGCTGACCTGCCGACCTAGTCCGCCAATGATTAACTCCTGAAGCTAATACAAACATTGCAGGTTAACAACAGCACATAGTGTGACAAGAGACACATCACTGAAATCTGTCTGTAAACCGTTACAGCATGCTGTGTTCAATTTACATAGCCCAAACCTACTTACAGATTCCCTTTATGTAGAGTAAATTATACTACCATACTAGCAGATTTGTATAGCAATTGAAGACTGGTATTGAGGTAAGTCAGAAACCTCAATAATATTATGACCACTTAAGAGATAATTAATGCGAGTTTGTCTCTGATATTTAACAGAACAACCCTAATATGACTATCTAAATTCACGTGACTAATGTATTCACTTGCATCATCATAATTTGTACGTTTGCGGATGTATTAAAAAATAATTGTCTTCCATCATGGAATGTTATGTTGGCGTCTTCTATAATTCTGTTAGTCATGTATGAGGTAGTGGGGGCGAAGCTGCCATTCTGCACAAATTTATATTTGATGTTTGAGTGGGCGGTGGAATTTCTTGGTATTGAAAACCCTAGCAGCAGATGCACATACGCTTCAGTCTTGACTTACAATATTTCAAGAAGTTTGTTTTTTTAATTAATGCCATGCCTTTATATTCAGCAATTAAATTTATAAGTAATTATCATTTAAAATTAATTTTAGCACATTAATTTATATCTGTTGATCTATACACTTTGTACTGGAATTCTTAGAGTGACTTTATAGTTATTACTAGCTGTAGAGCATGGCATTGCCCGGGCCTAATGCCCATATATTGTCATAATGTCCATATATCGCCCATATATGGTAATACCACCCATATATGGTAATGTATGTATGTATGTGATTCAACCAGAGCTGGGGTGGATGAGGGACTCGGACATCGGGGCTACTGTGTGGGGAGTCACGGATGGTCGGGACCCCGGTGCCGTGCCCTGTTGATCAATTATACCAGATGTTGTTGGTAAACGGTGGGGGTTAAAGGGGTTATTTACAGGGGAACGTGATGCCACCTGTAGAGTCCGGTAAGATGGTACCGGCGCTGCCAGCCGGCCACTGAGGTGATGGATGAGGCAGCTAAGTGTGCTACAGCTCCCCACAGGTGAAGCTTTACCTCAGGGCAGCTGTTGGGCCTGCAGCTCGTCGGCTTTGCAGTCAGGTTTGAACTCCTGGCTGCCTCAGTTGTCCGTGTCACCGGTGTCCCCTCAACATGACCAGCTGGCTCCTACCAATCCTGGCCCGTTGCCATCTGTCCTGGGCCCCCACATAAAGATGGGGTACCCTCCACTCAGCTGGGCTGCCAGGCCTGACCACTCTGTCTGCCTTCCCAGCACCGACTGAGGTAAAACTGTCAACTGTCACTCTACCCTATCCTAAGCTCCGCCCCCACCTGTGGAACCTACCATATTACCAGTTCCCCCTACTCTAAGTAGTGCGGTCCTAAGTGAGTGCTAAAAAATAGACTCCATAAGATTGAAATCCTAAACTAGCAACTTACAATAATATTACACATAAATATTAAATGCAATACCATTCTGTGACGCCTAGTCACAGGGGTGCTACATATGTATCACAGCTACGCCCCACCCGGTAGCATCACCGCTTCACAGTGCAGCCCTTATACCTAGCCATGCCCACTCTATATAGCTCCACTCCATATAGTTCTTGAGTACGGCTATGTGGAGTGAGCCGGGCTATGATACATACACACACAGACATACATACAGATACACACACACACTCGGCTTTATATATTAGAAGACTGGATAAGTGCTCAATCTTGTGTACATGTGGGAAAAAAACGTGTTTATGATTTCAGCCTAACGGCCCCGTTACATGGGGAAACACCTTCGTCAACATCGGTGGCAACTCAAGGGCATTGCCATTTTGAAGCGACATCGCTGGAGAGTTGCCCCGTCTAACAGGGTGATATCAACGGCCTGGTTTCAGGACAATGCAAGCAACTTCCCCCATAGACTCCCATATTAAGGATCGCTGCCAGGGTTGAATTTAACCCTGGCAGCGATAGTTGCTTTCAACATCGCCGCTGCGTTGCCGGTGTTGCCGGCGATGTCTCCTCGTCTGACAGCTCATCAGCGATCTTGGCCAGTGACCAAAAACGTGCGCGCTCCCGTCAGTTGCCGGAGATGTTTCCCCATGTAACAGGGCCTTTAGGGATTTCTTTGTATTTATTAAGTTTTCTTTTGTTTAGTTTCATGTTCTTGGAGGGGAGGGGATATTTTCCATTTATCATTGTTTTTAAGGATATGACTAAGGATCGGTTAGCTAAATTAGAATTGTGTATTCTGTCAACTGTCCAGAAATTCCAGGACAGTCCACAAAAATGGGTCACTTTTTTGCTTTGTCTGTAAAAAAAATGTAAGATGTCCATGATCTTTTTGAAGATGATGAATCTTAGATTATTTTGACTGTAATAATCATAATTTTACAGTTCACACTGAGTACAGCTAATGTTTTCATATCAGAATTATGAGACATAGATATATCACTGTATTTTTCAGACTAAAATACGCAAATCATAAGAGGCACCTCGGCAGAAAATAGAAAAAAAATTGAAGCAAAAATGCGGTCATGACACACTGTAAGGGTACCTTTACACGCGGCAACTTCTCTAGGAATTTCACTGGCAACTTACTGGCTGCAGTGAAATCATGGACACATTGTTCTATCTTGTTGCTGTGTACAAATGGAACAATGTGTCCATGATTTCACTGCAACCAGTAAGTTACCAGTGAAATTCCTAGAAAAGTTGCCGCGTGTAAAGGTACCTTTATGGGAGAGGGGGATCTGCAGCTGACCCTTGGGATAAAGTTCCCCAATTCTGTACTAATGTCCCCCATCCTGGGCACCTTCCAAATATATAGGTCCACCATCTGGAATATATAATTCCCATCCTGTTGTATATGTCATCCATCATGGGCCCATTCTCGTATGTATGATTCCCATCCTGGCTGTATCCTGGTATGTGTCCCCAATCCTGTTACATATGATCCCCATTCTTGCATGTATGTCCTTACTCCTGGTATCTATATACCCCATCATGGGCCCATCCTGGTATATATGCCTCCCGTTATGCTACACACTTCAAAACAAATAAAGAATTTTACTCGCCTTGTTATGCACGTAGGAGGGCGGGCAAAGGAGCCGACGTCAGAGCAGGAGGCGGGACAGGCGTCCTGGACCACAAGAAGCAATACCTCGCTCTGTGCCTGCGTCAAGCAGCAACAAGCAGGCAAGGATGACATTCTAGACAGGAGTGAGGCGACGAGGAGAAGGAAAGAAGGTGACGCAGGGGGGCGTGAAATACACCTGTGAATCGAGGTGGGGCCAAGCACCAGGGACTGCCTTCATAGCTTCTAACTGCGAGTTTTACAAAGGCTATATCTCGCGGTACCAAGCGCACAGACACATGGGGTACCCCTTACCTGAATGCAGCAGACATTCTGCATTCAGTGCTGCACTTAGATTGAAATTCAGGGGGTGGGGTGACAGGTCCTCTTTAAATATATTGTCTGCTAGTGATTTTTTGACAAGTCATCTAGGAAAAAGTTAAAAGTTTGCAACCCTGCCTGGTAGTGGCTTTTACAATGTAGGTCTATAGAGCATTAGAACAAGGCTTCATAGGCTTAACATTGTAACTAAGACTTCCCGCTCATGCATAGAGAAGAGACTGAGTTACTGAGAAGAGGACAGATGATGATGGCGGTAGATGAGTATATTAATACACTCACACTACACTACAAATTTAATAAAAAAAAATAATCCGGGGTTGCTTCTTTAATAAGAACAAAAAAGCTTTGCTACAGAGCAGGCTGCTAACCACTGAGCCACAGTGCCACCCTAATAATTCTGCTTATTTGTGTGGGCACCAAAGGGGAATTGTCAACACTCACACAGCAATGACTTTTGCCATTAGTATATAGCTCATTAATATGGAGTGCGACATGGCAGTAGGTTTACTAGTCCTCCAGTGATAATCTTCTGCTGATAAAATGGTGATTTTATCAAAGTTACAGAAAGCCTTGAAAGAGACACATTGCTTGAATCAGGGTTTTTGTCTCTACATTATGCTGTTCTCAGATTAGTTGCCAAAAATTTGGTGACAGATGTCCTTTAAGCACACTAATTTATTATGACAGGCTGCTAGACTCTTCAACCACCGTTCTCTTGAAGAATGAAAAAGTACAGAGTCGTAAGATCACTTCAGTTCAGGGTACTTCTGATGGTATATATATTATAATATTGTGATGCAGCGGCTTGCTACAATATCACAAAGGTCACTATGGGTACCTTTACACGCCGCGACGGCAGGCTGGATACATCGCGCTACTTCGCGTGCACGAGCACGCTCAAACGGCTACAAACGGTCAACGCACCCTCTTTACACGCCGCGACAAGGTGCGCTACGCCACGCTACATCTATAGCTAGCTACATCGCCGGGTGTCTCAAGTAGCCAGCTGTAGCGTAGCGTACCATGTTTACACACCGCTCCAACAAGCTACTATGGGCGGACCCGGTGCAGCAGGGATAGCACATAGGCGTGCAACAATCTTGGATTACGAGCCGTCCGTATGATGATAGGACAGCGCAATATCATCAGGATTGGCCAGGCATCGCAGGAGGCTGGTTAATAGAGCACGCTCGAGTAATTGTGTAGTGTGACTGGTCAGCTCCTTAAATATCCCGCCCTATGCTGCGACTACCAATCATAAAGCAGGAGCGACCTCCAATGATCGCAGATGGGGCGCGGTAACATGGCGACTGTGTCACGCCTTAGATACATGGCAGCCACATCGCCGGGTGTCCAGAGTTGCCTTCCGTTGCTTCTTTACACGCCGATACAGCTCGCTACAATCGGCGATGTTGCCTTAAGTTTATGAGCAGAGCCCATAAACAGATGTATCTGTCGCCGGCTGTAGCGTCGCCTCTTCAGACGCCGCTACTACAGGCGATATGGACGCTACAAGCTACAATTGTAGCTTGTAGCGCGATGTATCCAGCCTGCCGTCGCGGCGTGTAAAGGTACCATATGGGACTTGTGGTGCCATAAAGGTTAATGTTTGACAAGTGGTGGGTTTACATTTTAGCTGAAGGAAATGGGTGTTTCTGGCAAACCTGATAGCTCCTATAGGTGTATCTCATGTGGAACAGATGAGATATAATACAACTTCCTGTTTGGGCACATGATCTTCTGAGTTTGCAGCAGCCATATTGCCAGAAGCACATGGTGGAGAATCCATGGGATAGCTCTTCCAGAACCTGTGAGGACTATCTCTCGGTGCTAGTAGCAACCGTTGTCCTGGAACACACCTGTTATGGAAGTATGGAAACAGCACGTGGTGGAGAATCCATGGGATAGATCTTGCAGAACCTGTAAGGGCTCTCTCTCGGTGCTTGGAGCAACCGTTGTCTTGGAACGCACCTGTCATGGAAGCGTGGCAATGGCTGGCGTCCTGGAAGGTAGGCGATGAGGAGACCACAGCAATGTTCAGGAATCTACAGTTCTGCTGAGGATCTGGAACTGACTGCTGTTGGTGATCCCAGAGAGGCAGTTTCCTGAATGATGGTCTTGCAGGAGTCAGTGAATGGGGCTAGGAAAAGCTCCTGTAAGGTAACCATTGGTCTAAAAGAGACCATGTAAATACATCCAGGAGGGAATGCCCGCCATTGGAACAGGCTGAATGTCATGAATGTTCTGTCAATATTAATGGACTGTACGAATGGATTTCATTTTACTGTAAAAACGTGCCTGTGTTGCCTCAATCCTGCTACTATTTGAGTGTCCCCCAACACGCTCAGTGAGCAAATATTACTACTGTGTGTGTGCGTGTGTGTATGTATATGTATATATGTATATGTATATATATATATATATATATATATATATATATATATATGTGTATGTATGTGTGTGTGTGTATATGTGTATATATATATATATATATATATATATATACCGTATATATGTGTGTATATATATACTAGCTGTGAGCCCGATGCAAATGCATCGGGTGTCTAGAATATTTTTAATTTTTTTTTTAGATTTTCAAATAATAATCCAATTATTCCAATTACATCTTTACACCAACTACATATATTTGTATGGTTGATATCATTTAAGGAAAATTGAACTATTATGTTGTAAGGGTCTTAGAACACAAAGTAGCAATACTTCTTAATATGTCAATTGTTTGAATTGATGAATGAACAGTACTAATATATGTATCAGCCAGTTTGTGTCAGCCAACCAATCGCGTCAAGATGCCCTTACGCCTGGTGGGACCTACTCTAACTAAATCCGAATTGATATAATTTAGATATTTTTAATAGCTGGATTTTTCTTAGATTTTTTGAGAACTGTGATGTAAATAATAAAATTTTGTAAATTGATACAGAAGGAGTTACCAACTACAGACTTGCAGCAATATCCATACAATAACAAAAAAACTTGTAGTTAACCTACGGTAAATGGAGTTAACATAGCTTCAGCAGGTGCATAAGATGCATCCACTAACTAACCACAGGTGACTGCAGTTGATGTGGATGACACTGCCGCAACTATGTTTTCTGCACAAACCGCAAGTTAAGTACAAATTACATATATACAATTATGAAAATTACAGCAAGTATGTTCTTGATGAGTCCTTCATGATCAATTATTATCATTTAGTATATTCCTCAACAAAGTGAAAAAATCTAAGAAAAATGTCGTGGTAGAATCTAATTAATAATTTATGTTTGTCCCTATCTATCTAAACATGTGGAACACACCTTGCTAATGAGATGTGTGTGAACAGCCGTCCCACCCGTCTCTTAGCTGTTCACAAAAACCTCTCCCTTTAAAAAATAAGAATCAAATCTCTCAGCACATAGAGTACTGGAGCTTTAAATAGTGGTTTCTATCACCCTGTGAGAAAATCAGAATGATACACATCTCCAATGAAATCTGTAATGTGTTTTTCCACAAACATTGTATAAACTATGCACATAAAAAACTGAAATTGAAAACACTAAACTAATTTTTTTTTTTTTTTGAAAAATAGAAAAGGTAAAAATATAAAATATGCAAAAGTTCATCCCAAAATATTCCGATAGACAATATTTTTGGTGAAGACTTTCTCACAGTTAGGCACCAATTTGCCTTGAATGCATGAATCCACCACTTTCACCTTCACATTGCATCGTCTCTTCACACGTGAGAAAGCCACATATAATTGTCCATGACCAAAAACAGGTTCTGGCAAATAAATCCCCACTTTCTCCAAAGTTTGTCCTTGGGATTTATTTATGGTCATAGCAAAGGCAGGCTTCACGGGAAATTGCCGACGTCTTAGTTTGAAAGGCAATCCAGTCTCTGATGGACAGAGATCAATTCTTGGAATGAAGACTACATTTCCTTCATCCGAGCCAGAAATTACTTTTGCTTGTATCAAGTTCTCAAACAAAGCAATAATAATCATCCGAGTCCCGTTGCAAAGTCCTTTTCTGCTGTTAAAATTACGCAAAAGCATTATAATTGTACCAACTTTTAATTTCAGGAGATGAGAAGGCATTCCTGTAGGTGTTATTGAATTTAGAAATTCCACTGGATATTGTTCGGGATTTTCTGTCTCATCTGGATCAATGGAATCGTGGCTCAAATATTCAATGTATTCACCAGGAATACAATCCATAACTTTTGAATTGATCAAATCCACAGCGTCATTTTTGGGACAAAGGATGGCATGTGATGCAGCATTCTGAATACTTTCATCATTATTCACATCAATGACAATGTTTTCACCAAATATATCCAAGATTAAAGAGCCAGTGCAGATCATGTCTTGCGGGATCTCAATGACATCATCACCAAGGTTGTAATCATTGGACAATTCTCCATTTCCCAATTGAATTAACCAATTGCTATAATCAGGATCAATGGAGCGCATGTTGTTAATGAGCGGCAATTTATTGAAAAGCTGCCATTGTCGTGAATATTTAATGCAGCTCTCTACGATGTCTGTCCTTGTTCCATGAGAGATGATAGGAAGACACTGCCGAAAGTCTCCTCCCAGAACAATGACTTTCCCTCCAAAGGGTAATTTATTTTTCTTGGAGACATCAGTTGTCATGACATCCCGTAATAATTGATCAATTACATGCAAAGCGTATTTTGACAACATAGTAGACTCATCGATGATGAAGAGTTTGGTTGTCTTCAAATGTTGGGCCCGCATCAGTATCATTTTTGATTCTTGAAACGGATGTCTCATTAATTGGTATTGGTATGCCATACAGTGAATGGATAGTTCTTCCTCCTTGCAATAGATTAGCAGCAATCCCTGTACTGGCTGCAGGTGAGACAACTTCTCCTTCTCCTCTCAGTTCATGAATCAATAGATGATAGAGATAGGTTTTCCCACTTCCACCGGGACCGTCAAGGAAAAAGCACTTTGGCTTATCACTTGTATCCTCTAAAGCTTTATGGATTGCATTATAGGCCAAACGTTGTTGATCATTTAAGGTGACTTTCATTTCATGTGCTCTTACTAACTCTTCTTCTTTGTTGTATTGAGGACGAATGTGTGGTTTTCTTTTTGGGTGTGGCAGATTAAAATCAATAAAATGTTTAGCATGAAATTTTAAAACATGTTCAACATCAGTCATGGCATATCCTTCACAATGCTCACAATCATCAGTGTCAGGGTGGTAGGCATGGCAGTAATCTTGAACGAAGTGTTGTTTAAATTCTTGCTACAACTCCAGGGGATGATTAGGAGGACCAAAGACACATATATATGCAAACATGTCACGGAGCTGTGCAGGCATATTGAGAACACAGGCATCCAATAAAGTTTTTCTCCAAACACTGTCATCAAAGAGCAATCCAAGGGCTAATGCCACCTCTTTAAACGTTGGGTATGTGACTTCCTTAACAGTCTTAAGATTGTCAAAACTTGTAGCTCCTTTAACATGGAGTAACAACAGCCTTAAAAAATAACGTTCTTGTTCTTGAATACTAACAGTGTAGAGTCTACCAATGACTGAAGCACCTCCTCTCCTTCTAACTTCCCATGCACCTTCTCTCCAAACATAATGCTCAGGAATTTGACGATATAAGTACTCCCGAGCATTGGGATCATTCTCATTGAGGGTAAAGTAGGCCATGAGTGTTGATTGTCTGTCCATTGAATAACTGATGTTGTCCGCAGAATCACCCTCGTGAAAAAAAAGTGATTGTGAATGAGGCAGATGTACTGCAAGACGAATAATGCTGTGAGATTGTCTATGCATTGGGAAAGCAAAGATTCGCCAAGCTGCCTCTGGTGCACTGACATATCTGGAATCCATGAATTTATGAGTTTCATCGTGTCTGATGTTGGTTTCACAAATTTCCACATTGGCTTTGTCATGACCTTTGTACACATATTTAAAGAGGTATTTTACGCTCTGAATGGAAGCACATACTTCCACATTGATATGGCACTTATATTTTAATAGAAGGAAAGGGTTATATGGAACCACCCAAGAATTATCAATCATCTTGGAATGGTGTGGAAAAGAAGGTCCTTCGTTTCTTTGATAACTTGGATATGCATCCTCAGGTATAACAGTTTTTGTTTGAAACTTTTTGGGAAAAGCTTTTTTACACTTTCCATTCTCCATACATGGAGAATTGGGATTGTGTTGTCCACAGGGGCCATGGATCATGTGTTGCATGACAATTTGATGGAGCACAGGGTAATGTGATGGATCAGGAATTTCAGCCCAAACAGTATTGTCCACTTCCACCTCAGTTCTTAGTTTTGAGTTTGCATCCAGAATAATTAGAATGTGAGCATGTGGTAGGCCTCGCTTTTGAAATTCTATCACATGAACCATAGCACAAACCTTGCCAAATAATCCAGAATTAATATCTTTCAAAAGGGCTTCAAGTTTAATCCTGAATACACGGGCCACTAAATCCGGTCGATGTTCTGCACGCTGCCATGGCTGTAAATTGGTTGCAATTTCACTCCATTTCGGATTACAGGTCATCGTTATAAAAAGATCTGGTCTTCCAAATTTAGTTACAATCGCCATGGCATCTTGATACCTCTGCTGCATGTTTCGGGGACTTCCCTCAAAGGAAGATGGTAAAATTACCGTCTTGCCAATGGGGATTCCTTTTTCTACGGATTTTCTAAGCAAATGTTCTTGAAGGAGACAATAATCTTCCACCTTCAAATCCTTCTGGTGTTGGCGTACAAAATTTAAACAATTGGCCTCGATCTTAACATAGGCATCCACCAAGTACTGCTGTGTCAATTTACCTCCATTAAAGGACAGGATTGAATTCTGTCCGTACTGACAGCAAATAACAGTAATACTGCAGCTGTGTCACCCTGCGAAGATGTTGGCCTTGCTGCTTGAGTGCTTCATGCCACCCTTGCTCTCCATGAGGGAAAAAACAATGGATACAGTAATGCATCCAAATTACTGTGTAAAATACTTATTTGCTGTGTTTTGGGGGCCAACGGATTATTTGTGTCTGGTTTTAGATGTATTAAAATGTCTCTATTAAATGGTGGCTCTCCATCAGCATTTTCAAAGACGACAGCGACTTCATGGACAGTAGGGTTGTTATACCGTCTTGGGTCTTGCTCTCTGTCTTGTTTAATTGCCATGATGATATTAGGCATATTTGTGCCATGTTCCAATGCTTTCTGTTCTTCCTCTTGCTCCACTTGCCGTAACATTTTGTAAGCTGAAATAAAGGGATTAATACCTTCCAATTGCTCAGCAATAATTCTCATCAAGGCTGGATTACACTTGAGATTTTCTGGAGACTGTAGACGTTGTTCAGTAGCAGTAGCACTATCCAAAATATACAGCTGTGCATATGCTGGAACTTGACCTTCAGCGGGGTGGAGAGTTCCAGTTCTATGGTAAATTTGGCCGTGAATCCTGAAACAATAAGGACCGTGTCCAGGTGGTTGAGAAACACTTGCACCCATGGAAGCAAATGCAAAGGAACTATTAATGCTCCTGATATTCTCCATGAGATTTTTACTATATGGGCTGTCTCCTTTCAGTAAAGTAGTGAAGAGCTCAGGGTACTGAGGTAATGGTACCTTAACTTTGCCCTTGTGACAACAAATGGAGAAGTGTCCATCAGATGGCCTTTCAGTCTCAAAATGTTGTGCTTCACAATGTTGACATAACACATTCATGGGCCCACAGGTATGTTCTAAAATACCGGTATCGTCATCAGTAAAGCCAATAGGGATTGATGACGTAGGTGAAGTGAGCAACCGATGACCTTTTTTGTAGATGCCTACATAAATAAGGCGTTGCTGTGTAGAACTGTCAACACATTCAAGAAAAGAAGTAGTGACTGGAGACTTCTTACAGAGGAATTTTTTTTGGCGTAGTTGACGCTGTAAGGCAGCCAAATGGGCCAAACGGCGTTGTTTTGAGGTAGGTGACATAATTTGTAAACGTTTGACTTTAGCCAATTGATGTCTTGTCATGGCAGAAGCAGTCTTGTCTGTTCTTGTTTTAGAAGAACATTTGCCCTTCACTTTACCCGTGCCAGATGTTGAAGGCAGTTGAGTTTCAGAAAGTGTTGGAGACACAGATATAGGCGCGATATCAGAGGTAGATGGTTTTCGTTGCACCTTCACCTTTTCTTGTTTACGGCCAGATGTTGTAGGCAATTGAGTTTCAGAAAGTGTTGGAGACCCAGATATGGACGCCATATCAGAGTTAAGTGGTTCTCCTTGCACCTTCACCTGCTGTTTTTTGCGTCTTTTGCATTCCGCATCAGCTTTTTTTGCCAACCGACTGCTTCTTTCTTCAGCAGACTCCTTTGCAATTCTTTTATTGAAATCCTCCTGGAGCTTAAGCAAACGGAGACGTGTTGTTTCCGGATCTTCCTGCGCACGCTTCTTGCGCTGGCGTGCAGCATTGCTAGCTCTAACAGAGCTTTTTTGTTTGTCAGAGCTCATATTGAGCACAGTACTGAAAAATGTATGCAATAATAGCTACAGTATATTATTTAAGGAAGCAATCAATATACATTCTGCATAGCAATATAGTCAAAGTAGTAATATTTATATTGTTAATTGTAATTATATACAATATATTTTTATTATAAATTATATCATAAAAATATATAAAAAAAATATATATATTATTAACTTAAATAAATTATGTATATTATATATTACAAATTAATTACAATGTGTGTGTATATATATATATATATATATATATATATATATATATATATATATATAGATTGATATACAATATATATATAGTAATCATATACATATAGATTAATATATATATATATATCTATATATCTATATCTCTATATATATATATATATATATATAATTATGAATATATCAATAAATAATCAATAATATTGGCCCAAAAAGATATCTTTAGCTGATATTGTAGGGCTGAAGTTCCAGCACTGGTTTTCTGACGTCCTTCCACAGTATCCCCAAGGCAGAAATGATTTGTAAGGAAAAGTTAAAGGAAACACTATAAAATGGCGGATTAAACATATTATTAATCACTAAAATGGGGGGGGGGGGATAGTGATTGGTAGTCAAAAAGCTACGTTTTGTTTCGCGGCCGCACTTGCCGCAAGTGCAAAACCGCACTTGCTGCACCTGCAGCAAGTCCCCCTATAGTTACTATGGCGATTAACGCAACCGCGCCGCAAGTCGCCTTAGCAGCGCGAAGCATTGGCCGCGAAGCGGCCATTGCGAGTCAGATACTCGCTCTTCTAGAATCCCGATGCATCTGCATCAGGCACCCAGCTAGTATATATATATATATATATATATATATATATAGATTAATATACAATATATATATATATATATACACTAATCATATACATATATATATAATATCACATGTATATATATATATTTATATATATATATATATATATAAATCTATATAATGTGTGTATATATATATATATATATATATATATATATATATATATATATATATATATATTATATATATAGAGAGAGAGAGATTAATGTACATATACATTTATTTATACATTATTATATAATCACGAATGTTTTTTTTGCCCCTTCTGAGTCCACACTCGCTGCGAGTCAGTGTCGTCATGTGGATACGCTCAAAGCATTGGCCGCGGCCATTGCGAGCAGTTCTAAGGCGACTCGCTATGCCCGCGCAGCGGGCATGGCGAGTCGCCTTAGCAGCGCGAAGCATTGTCCGCGAAGCGGCCATTGCGAGTCAGAGCGAGTCGCTAGCTGAGTGCTCGCTGGCTGAGTGCGAGCACTTGCGGCGCGTTTGCGGTAATCCCCATAAGGATTACCGCAACCGCGCCGCATTGCGAATCGCTGGCTGAGTGCGAGCACTTGCGGCGCGGTTGCGGTAATCCCCATAAGGATTACCGCAACCGCGCCGCAAGTGCAAGTTGCGGTGCGGTTGCGGTAATCCCCATAGAAAGTATAGGGGGACTTGCGGCAAGTGCGGTTTTGCCGCACCTGCCGCAAGTCCCCCTATACTTTGTATGGGAATTACCGCAACCGCGCCGCAGATGCGGTTTTGTAATAAATAAAAGAATCTTCATACAAATAAATTCACGTAAAATAACAAATAATAAATCAATTTAATAATAATCAAAATATAAAAAAAAAAAATCAAAAAAATAATAAAAATAATAATAATATATATATATATATATATATATATATATATATATATATATAGAGAGAGAGAGAGATTAATATACAATATATATATATATACTAATCATATACATATATATAATATGACATGTATATATATGTATAGATATATATATAAATCTATATCTATATATCTATATCTATATATATATATATATATCTATAGCAATTACCGTATATACTCGCGTATAAGCCGAGTTTTTCAGCCCAAAATTTGGGCTGAAAAGTCCCCCCTCGGCTTATATGCGAGTATATAAAAAAAAATAAAAAAATACAGCCGCAGCCCCGGAGGTATACAGGCCCCCCCATCAAGTTCCAGGCCCCCCCACCTTGCGCGCAGCCTGTAAAGGAAAATCATACTTGCCAGAGTCCAGTCGCGCCGTCCGCAGCTGCCGACATGACGATCCCGGGCTCCATTCAGCGTCTTCCGCATTTCCTGTAGTCGCGGGCAATGACGTCATTGCCCGCGCGCACAGGAAGTCGGAAGCCGGAAGACGCTGAATGGAGCCCGGGATCGTCATGTCGGCAGCTGCGGACGGCGCGACTGGACTCTGGCAAGTATGATTTTCCTTTACAGGCTGCGCGCAAGGTGGGGGGGCCCTGGAACTTGATGGGGGGGCCTGTATACCTCCGGGGCTGCGGCTGTATACAGCCCTGGGGCTGCGGCTGTATACAGCCCTGGGGCTGCGGCTGTATACAGCCCTGGGGCTGCTGCTGTATACAGCCCTGGGGCTGCTGCTGTATACAGCCCTGGGGCTGCTGCTGTATACAGCCCTGGGACTGCGGCTGTATACAGCCCTGGGGCTGCTGCTGCTGTATATACCTCTGGGGCTGCATCTGGGGCTGCATATGGGGCTGCATATGGGCTGCATATACCTCTGGGGCTGTATATACCTCTGGGGCTGCATCTGGGGCTGTATATGGGGCTGTATATGGGGCTGCATATACCTCTGGGGCTGCATATACCTCTGGGGCTGCATACGGGGCTGCATATACCTCTGGGGCTGCATATACCTCTGGGATGCTGTATACTACCACTGGGGCTGCTGATGTATATACCACTGGGGCTGCTGCTGCTGTATATACCTCTGGGGCTGCATCTGGGGCTGCATATACCTCTGGGGCTGCATATACCTCTGGGGCTGCATATACCTCTGGGGCTGCATATACCTCTGGGGCTGCATATGGGGCTGCATATACCTCTGGGGCTGCATATACCTCTGGGGCTGCTGTATACTACCACTGGGGCTGCTGCTGCTGTATATACCTATGGGGCTGCATATACCTCTGGGGCTGCATATACCTCTGGGGCTGCATATACCTCTGGGGCTGAATATACCTCTGGGGCTGCATATGGGGCTGCATATACCTCTGGGGCTGCATATGGGGCTGCATATACCTCTGGGGCTGCATATGGGGCTGCATATACCTCTGGGGCTGCATATACCTCTGGGGCTGCATATGGGGCTGCATATACCTCTGGAGCTGCATATACCTCTGGGGCTGTATATACTTCTGGGGCTGCTGTATACTACCACTGGGGCTGCTGCTGTATACTACCACTGGGGAGGCTGCTGTATACCTCACTGCTGGGGGTTGTATACCTGTGCTGGAGTCCACCCTCGGCTTATACGCGAGTCAATAAGTTTTCCCAGTTTTTGGGGGCAAAAGTAGGGGGGTCGGCTTATACACGGGTCGGCTTATACACGAGTATATACGGTATATAGTAGATTATGAATATATCAATAAATAATCGTTGATATTGGCCCAAAAAGATATCTTAGCTGATATATATAGATTAATATACAATATATATATATACTAATCATATACATATATATAATATGACATCTATATATATATATATATCTATATATATTAATCTATATAATATATATATATATATATATATATATATATATATATATAATGTATATATATATATATATCTATATCAATATATATATATATATATATATATATATATATAATAATGAATATATCAATATAACAATAATATTAATAATGGATTAATAATAATAATTAATATTAACACTAATAATAGTAATATAAATAAATAATCATAATGAATAATCAATTTTATTGGGCCAAAAAGATATATAATTATGAATATATCAATATATAATAATAATATTAATAATATATTAATAATAATAATTAATATTAACAATAATAATAATATTAATAAATAATCATAATGACTAATCAATTATATTGAGTAAAAAAGATATCTTAGCTGATATAGAAGGGATGAGGTTCCAGCACTGGTTTTCCGACGTCCGTCCCACAGGATCACCAAGGCATAATCGATTAATAATAATAATTAATATTAACACTAATAATAATATTAATAATTAATAATAATTAATAATCGATTATATTGGCCCAAAAAGGTGTCTTGTAGGGATGAGGTTCCAACACTGGTTTTCCGACGTCCGTCCCACAGGATCACCAAGGCAGGAATAATTTGTGAGGAAAACTTAAAGTAAACACTATAAAATTGCGGGAGGTGGGAGCATAGTGATTGGTAGACAAAGGGGAGTATGGTGATTGGTAGGCAAAATGGGTTGCTACCCAGCAACAGCGCAGTCAGCCACAGGATTTTCGCGGGCAAACCTGCAAGTGTAGCGACTCGCAATGGCCTCGCGGCCATTGCTCGCGCTACACAGCGAGTCGCAATAGATCCCCATTGAAAGTATAGGAGGAGTTGCGACAGGTGCGGCGACTGAGGTAGCGACTCGCAATGGCCTCGCGGCCATTGCTCGCGCTACCTCAGCGGTAAATCGCTAACTGTGTAGCCGGGCCTCTGGTTCTATTTTCGGCCAGCGACTCGCAATGGCCGCTTCGCGGCCATTGCTCGCGCATGGTGACGTCACAGCGTGACATAGCCACGGCGTTTTCGGGGGCCGACACGAAAATGCCTACGGCAATTATAGAGTAGATATATATATAATGTGTGTGTGTGTGTGTGTGTATATATATATATATATATATATATATATATATATATATATATATATGTATATAATTTTTAGCTTTTCCATAACTGACCCAAATAAAAAATTGGCTCAAAATATTAACAGAGTATGCATTTGTGTAACTATGATAACACTTTACAGCCACATTAACTTTTGTTTCTGTTGTTACAGGTGAGATACTTTAATAAAGGATGCCGCTCGTTAAAAGAAACATCGATCCCAGGCATTTGTGCCACACTGCCCTGCCGAGGGGGATCAAGAATGAATTAGAATGTGTGACAAATATTTCTTTGGCAAATATTATTAGGCAGCTTAGCAGCCTGAGTAAGTATATATCTATTTCTGTACTTTTTTTCTGCATAGGTAATACATGCTTGTATAATAGATTTTCAACTAATAATGGAAATAATGCAAAATGTGTGTCTATACAACCTTCATTTATTGTATGTAGTATCTGGGTTCAGGCTAAAAAGGTAACTATGAATTTAGATCAATGTCACACACATATAGTGTTTTGAAAAATTATTCCTACCCCGTGAGCCACATTTTTTTTTCACGTTACTCCCTAGACACCTCCCGTCTTCATTCTAGACCAACATTGCGCATTACATTGATTTGTTTGTACAACCAGTGGTATGTCAAATTCTACAAAGCATCCCATTGGCCGTTTTTCAATATGCACGCATAAAAATATGTGGTTATACTCACCGTCCATCGCATTGTCCTCTTCTTCTGCTGGTAGCTGGTCAGCTTGTAAGCATGCAGCGATATCATCACTGTCATGCGCTGTGCTCTACACACTGTCAGTGTGCATGAAAAGCAGTGAATATCTAATCTCTTTAATAGCGCACACACGTGATTACACGCAGCAGCGGTGAGTGATCTTATGTGCCCGCTGTTTAAGAAAATGTAATATGGACTGCTCTCCCCACCCATCATCCCCCCACCTTCAGTTGTGAGAGGTGATGAGCAGGGAGAGCAGCGCATATTAGATTTTCTTAAATGGCACACCTACATGATCACCGGCATGCACTGCTGCAGCCTGTTCCTGCCTCCAGTGACCTACTCCTGCTATGGTGGCCTGCTCTGCTGCCGCTGCTCCCCCCGCAGCCACAGCCAGGTACTGTACATCCAGATTTTGAGACGCACCACCACTTTCCTACAACATTTTGTGGGAAAAAAGTGTGTCTTATAGTCCAAAAAAAGGAGATTTTTGTGTACTCACCGTAAAATCCTTTTCTCTTAGCCTCTAATTGGGGGACACAGACCGTGGGTGTTATGCTACTGTCCACTAGGAGGCGACACTAGGCAATATCTGAAAAAGAGTAATTGACTCCTCCTACGTAGCATACACCCCCTGGCTGGGCCCTTACCCGACCAGTTTTGTGCTAAAGCAGTAGGAGAAGACGACAGTGACAAGAAACAGGCCAGACAAGGGCGACTATATATATGACGCCAAAGGACCGTAGAGCCGAACAGAAAGACAATATGAGCTCAACGAAAGTAAAGCCTAAAGAAAAGGCATGTATACAGGAAAGCATTTAAGATAGAAACAATACCCACAAAGCCCGATACGGACAACAGGGTGGGAGCTGTGTCCCCCAATTAGAGGCTAAGAGAAAAGGATTTTACGGTGAGTACACAAAAATCTCCTTTTCTCCTTCGCCTCATTGGGGGACACAGACCGTGGGACGTCCTAAAGCAGTCCCTGGGTGGGTAGAGCATATGGTCATAAACACTTTAAAACAAAAAAAACGCACTACCGAGGTGGTACCCAGAGTTGCGTTTGGTAACGCTTGAGTATAGACGTCAAAATGATTACCGAAAACAAAGACTAACTCAGGTGGCAAGAGAGCACACCTGGTTGTACATAGACCTGGCACCAACGAACCAGGATACTCCTTCCCTAGGAGTAGAGAAGCTTGGTATGCAGTAACCAAAAACGATACTATTTCTAGCCAGCAGTGCTAAGGTAGTAGACCCGTGACCAGGATACCTGGCATAGTCCCATGGTATCATTCCGAGGGAAAAAAGACCTAAGAGTTCGGCCTCTGCATGTGTGGAAATGTCCATACAGGAACAAAAGGTGTGACAGAGAACCGAGCGCACCCAACATTATTCACTGCCCCGGCGCCAGGCACAGGGATGGTAAGGAAAAAGGATTTGCAGATGAGATGAAAAAAACCCATCTTCATAAGGGCGACCGCGTTGGTCAAAACCACCATCTAAGGTGGAGTAAAGGCTGCTATAGGAAACGCCACAGCCAAACAGTATGAACCGGTAATGGAAGCGTCTCCAGAACGACACATACTTGTGGGAACAGCATAAAGAAACTTGTTGAGAAAGACACCAAATTTTTGGAAACAAAAAAACTCAGGTCTCTGGCAATAGGACCAAAGGGAGAATCACCAATAAACACCTGTGAACGAACCGGTAAGGGAGGCCAAAAAAAAACCAAGGGCATACCCAGGAGGAAAGCCACTACGCGTGGAAGACCACTGCGAGTGAGAAGTAGGTCCTCCCTCATATACACACACATATATAATAAACATCCATGCTGCCATGGATGCCCAAATGTACTGAATGTGAGAGACAAGAACCCCCAAAACTATGGGGTGTGCCGGCGAGGACAGGACATCAACCGTCTGGCAGAAATGAATCATGAACAGTAAACCTAGACAGAGTACAAGTTGACATCTGCTGTCAGCGACATGTCGAAGTAGGTCAAGCTCCTGGACTGTCTGGGTGGAAAGTGGGCCCAAAGGAGAGGGGACCCGTCGTTGGATGTGATTGTGCGTGCTTCCTGTAGGATATGCAGATAGAAACATACAAGGGAAAGAACTGTAGTCAGGAACGGATTATCGTACCCGTCCTCAGCCTAGAGAACTCGAGGAAGCCAAGAACCGATGAAAAGGAAAAAACCACCAATCAACGACAGTCCGACAGGAGAAAGACTGCTCCACTGGGGAAAGGGTTTGCCCAGTATATCCATGACTGTAGAAGTTGGCTACCTGGTGAATAACGTGACAACCAAGATGTATTTAGCTTCGTCAAATGGAACTGATGAACCATCCATAGTCCGGGAAAAAAATACAGGCGAGAGGAACTATGACTGAAGATTAGCAAGATGCCTGTACCCGGCACGGACCGGGCACCTTAGCGTTGGTAGGCAGCTGTGCTTACCACTAGGGCACAGCACCTAATATATCGTTTCCAAGCGCAACCTTGTAGCTCCAGTGGATAGCTTCTCAAGCGATCTGGGAGGAAAGACCCTCTCTGCCTAGGTGAAGGCGTATAGAATACAGCCGGTTCTGAATGGCGTGCCAATATCCTGCTCTTTTCCCGGGTGGCAGAGCTGTACTCAGTATGCCTGATGTGATCCAGCTGGTTTGGGATCATTAGTGCGCTAAAACCCAGGGCCATTGGCGGCTGGGGAGACTGCAGTAGTATCAGGAACTGTGCCATACAGCCTGTGGCATTGCTTCAGCTGTTGTGATGGTCTTCAGTATGCTGCAACCCAGGAGCCGGAGGCGACTGGGGAGATCGAAAACTGGCCCGGAGCTATGCCATCCGCCGTAAACTCAGATATCCATTGTGAGGAGATTGATGTTGAGCGTCCGTGGCAAGCAGTTTTCAGGGGAGATCGGAACGCATAGGAACCGTCGCCCAGGCCTTTATCCATCGTGGCAGGGGGAGATCGGAACGCATAGGAACCGTCGCCCAGGCCTTTATCCATCGTGGCAGGGGGAGATCGGAATGCATAGGAACCGTCGCCCAGGCCTTTATCCATCGTGGCAGGGGGAGATCGGAACGCATAGGAACCGTCGCCCACGACTGCATCAGTCATAGTAGGGGGAGATCGGAACGCATAGGAACCGTCGCCCACGACTGCATCCGTCATGGCAGGGGAGAACGGAACGCATAGGAACCGTCGCCCACGACTGCATCCTCGACTGCATCCATCACGGCAGGGGGAGATCGGAACGCATAGGAACCGTCGCCCAAGGCGTCATCCATTGTGGTCGGAGGAGGTACGAGGAGATAACAGTTTCCGTTTGTAGTGGTATGCGGGAAATCAGGGCGCCAAGGTATCGTCGCCCTCAGTAGACGCAACTTCCGGGAATGGCGAGACATTCCAGGAATGGCGAGACAACTGGGTGAAACCAAAAAAAAGGCCGTTGTTAGGGGTCAGAAACCCTATGTTCCACTGGGAGAATAGCCGGTTAGGCAGTGCCAGGACGAAGCTCCTGCATCCTGAAGTCTCAGTGTGCCTGCAAACAAGGAAAAACCTGTGATGGATTCCGTAGGGGCAGGTTCTGCCTTACTAACGTGTGCCAAACGCCCATCCTGAAGGAAAAAACTTCTGCAGCCATTACGTCCGTACAATGGTTGCTGCATAAATGAGGGCATGCAAGCTAGATTTAGGAGATCTAGGACCAGGCGTCGCTTGCGTAGGGCGGTGTGCTGAGGGAGAGAGCGACGTAGTTGTGCTGTGCAACTGTTGAAGGGACTTCCGAGTGAGGAAGAACGGGGACCGTACACACGGCCATGCTGCGTACCGGACGGCCCACCTGAGAGTCATGCGACCAGAGTTGGGTCTGTGTAGATTAAGGACACCAGCAGATCCTGCTTTAGGTTGGTACTTGTCATAGCACTTGCACCCGTTTTCTCAAGTCACCTGCTATGGACAGGTGTGGCGAGTGGCCGCAGGTCCATTTGTACCGCGTCTTGCATCCCAGCATTTTGATGTTTTGTAGCTTGGGGAGGTAGGCAAGGTAGGCTCCTGATGCCTCAACCTCGACCAGAGTCTCCATCAGAAGGAGAGGAGGAAGAAGAAAAAAACCTACAGCACTCTTAAGCGTGACCCAGCACCCCGCCAGAGGGGAGCTGAGTAAGGAGTGTGGAATATAACCAGGGGTTTTAACGCCAAAAACTGCACCTCAACAGAGGGGAGCTGAGGGAGGAGCATGCAAGGAGCCTCAGGTGCCAGAGAACCGTCCTTGAATCCTCTGTGTGAGAGGGGATAGTGATCCTCGAAAACCTGCGTCTCCAGAGTCCGGAGGGGTCCAGGATCGAAGAGTAACCGTCCATCGTGAGAACGCTTGGCCCTCTTGTAGGAGCTGAGTACATATTCTTTGCAGGAAGATCAGCTGTGTTCCAAGGCCGGGTGATTGACCCGGAGTCGTGGAAACCAATGGTGAGGGAACCACACCTAGTCCCTGTTGTAATACCAACGGGAAAGCTCATCAAACTATTGCTCCTGAGAGTGATCCCTTGTTAAATAGGAACCCTGGTGAGATAGCGAGGACAGCTGGGGCCCATGACTACCGTCTAGAGGACCTGGAGACCCGGCATTGTAGCCGTCCGTCAGAGGCCCAACTGTTGGCACGGAGGAAGGATGGCGGACAGACATAGAGAGGTTTCAACGTCTATGCAGCTGCCCACTGTGGGTGGCAAAGGAAGAACGTGACAATGTCATGCAGTCTTGAAACATGACGACTGCAACAGTACCCCCAGCTGCGGGGGTGATGGGTGAGTATGACTGAGAAGAGAAAGAGTCTCCACTTCAACCCAGCATCCGATCTAGAAGAACATGTCGGACAGCTGAAGGGAATCTCGCTTCCTTCTGAGTACCCCACTGTGGATGATCTGGGAAGGAGGATGTTGGGCCATTAGGGGCAAAGCCTTATGAGGCCTGGACAAGCTGTCCACATTACTACATAGAACTCCTGATCAGACCACATTGCCTTATTCTATAGGCACAGTATCCTCAACTGAAGTCCTCGCTTGATATACCCCTCCAGGTGGGAGAGGTCTTTGTCTATGGGAATAAGCGAAGCGCAGCTTAATCTCCTGCTGTCTGCAAAGACTCAGTGCAAACATACACAGCCTGAGGGGAGGGGGTTGAGAGAGGAGCAGCAGGGATGAACTGCTGCATATGTACTGCTGACTGAAGAGAAAAACACAGTAGAAAACATACCACAGAAAAACCTATGCATGAATGGTCTTCACATGAGTATATGTGAGACACACTGTGCATAATAGGATTCATGCATTAGGCATACCCGGAGGAGCCCTATCTGTAGGGCTCCTGTTATAACTGAACTGCTCCCTCAGACTACCCCCCTTAAAAAAGGCAACGGTGGGGAACCTGGAACTTAAAGAACCGGCGCCAAAAAACGCTCGGTTCAGCACCTGCTAGAGCGGTGCTGCTATTCAGAGCCCCCATCCTAGCTGCGGTCCGTGGGCAGCGGCTCCGGTCGGAGCAGATTCAACACTGGAGGAGGGGGCGTGGTAAACAGCGCAGGTCTCGCGGGGAGCGAGGAGCGCCAAACCACAGGCCCGCCTCCCGCATGACGCGCTCTGCGATGTAATCGTGGGGGCGTGCGGGGGGCGTGGCGGCCAGCGCTAGGCCGAAGCCGGGGCCTAGATTAATTCTCGGCCCCGAAAAACAGTGGGGGCTGGCGCGGAGGACTAAAAAGTCCCCGCAGGAGGAAGCAAAGGAGAACCACGGACCCCAAAAAGGGGTCCCCGATGACGAGGCCATAAGGGGGGCTGTGGATGCCTTAGGATTCTTTCTTTCTGCATCCACAGGCAGGGAAAAGACAGGGGAAACATGCAGGCGCACGGGGGGGGGGGGGGGGGGAAGGAGGCAGGCAAGGAGCCCTCATGGTCCCTGTGTGCTCCATCCGGAGCCCTGCACTCCCTTCTGTGACCGGATCCCTCCGGTCAGCAAGTCTGCTGCAGCCTCCGGAGGACCCTGTGGCAGGCCAGAACCCTGCAGCCTCCGGAGGACCCTGTGGTAGGTCAGAACCCTGCAGCCTCCGGAGGACCCTGTGGCAGGCCAGGAACCCTGCAGCCTCCGGAGGACCCTGTGGCAACATACCTGGAACCTCGACCCGGAGACCGGGGAGGTTAGCTCTCCCATGAGCTATCCAACATGGTCCCCTGACCATGTGCAGACGAGGAAGGAGTATGGTGCAACAGCCTTGACTCGCATCCTGGCGAGTATGAAGGCTGCAATACTCCTCCCTGTAATGTCCTCTTGAGAGGAAAGGAAAAAAAGTAAAAAGTAAAGAAAAAAAGTAAGAGAAAAAATAAAGAGGTCTGCACTCCTAAGACACTAAGCAAAAACTGGTCGGGTAAGGGCCCAGCCAGGGGGTGTATGCTACGTAGGAGGAGTCAATTACTCTTTTTCAGATATTGCCTAGTGTCGCCTCCTAGTGGACAGTAGCATAACACCCACGGTCTGTGTCCCCCAATGAGGCGAAGGAGAAATACAATAGTATGATTTGTAATGATAACGTGCTGGTGCTGAATTAATCCTTATCAAACAAAGGGAAAACATGTCCTTTAACTATATTTAAATTACAGCCATGTATATGCATCAAGTGTCTATGCATCATCAATTGTCATGCATATAAATGTTACTGTATGAATGTAGCATGAGACACCTGAATATAAAGCTTAGGGCTCGTTCACACTAGGGTATAACACGGCTGAGTCCTATCTGATGTTTTATTGGATAGCACTCAGACCAGTATTATACTATGGGGCAGTACAGATTATAGTTTTTTTTTTTCATTGCGATTTGGCTGAGAAAGCAGTTGCAGCATGCTGTGAGTGGCTCCACAAATTGGATCACGCGCACCCTTACTAGTCTATGGGTAAGTGTGAAACATCAGACTGCACTTGGATGTCATGAGAGTGCAGTATAAGACACACAATTGAGGACATGGACAAATTAGGTTCTCTTTCTCCTCACCTGTGCTCCGATTGTCGCATGTGAGAGAATCAGAGCACAGTGAATGACACTTGGATCACGCTTGCAGTAGAGTTTGCGCTGAGTATCATTTGTATATATTATTCGATTATCTGTAAAAAGCAACTATTACTTACGTATGATCCAATAGCACACCTACCTCTGTCCCCATCTTGTGTTTCATGTGTATAGCTTACTCAAGAGGAAGAATGTTACTTCAAGTATGCAGGTATCAGGGAACAGCTATTTTCCTTGTGGAGACTACTCTGCCAGCCGGCAGTGAGGAGACTTAAAGCTGCAATGCTCCTCTGGGAAATTGCATATGCAAATTGTCACTTTAGTGAGAAAGTAGACCTACTCTAATGCCACCTAATAAAGGTAGCAATCCTAAAAGTCATAATTGACTCTTTAACAAGCCTTTTAATATGACTCATTTGTGACAGATCAGCACCCCAAACTGCAGATGCTGCATTGTGGGGTGATTGCTCCTCAGCAGTGCAGTGTGTGGGAATATTAAAATGCTTGATAAAGAGTCGATTATGACTTTGAGGATTGCTACCTTTATTAGGTGGCATTAGAGTTCGTCTACTTCCTCACTGAAGTGACAATTTACATATTCAAGTATGCAATACAACAAGCCAATTTTGTTCTGCCCTTTTACATCTGAAGGTGAAGTTGATGCTAAATTTCCCACGTTATTATTTGTGTAATGTGGCATGTTATATTGTGATGTTTAATGTGTTTAGCACCATCTGCCAGTATAATCTCCATATTTCAGTGTCTTTTCCTTTAAGGACCCAGTGCATTGTGAGCCCCTCTGCATTTCTTGGTAAGCAGTAGCCATTTTAAGACAAAATGAGACTGGATTTCATGCAGGGCACACATGTTTTTCTTGCTCCTGTGTGCTCTTGGAAAGCCACCATCCTTGGCAAAAGTATGTCTGATTTACCACACACATTATTGAAGAATCACACTTACCACTGTTGACCTATAAACCGTAGATTACAGAAGGAACAGTCTGTTTACTTAGAATACAGAGAAGGTTTAAGCTGTATGCTGGTCCTCACACTGCATATAACATGAGGGAAGGCAGAGAAACCCTTTTTTGCCTCTGGTGCCCTGATCCCAGCTGTATTTTGTGTCGGCGTGGCTTTGTATATGAAACAATATAGACAACTTTGACATGACTATGCACACAACTATTGGAGGAGTGTTTTTTCTTTTTGGGGGAAGAAGAGGGAGGGGATGTTATTCATTGAACAACCTCTCTAAAAAAAGAATGTTTTATTCCTGTTTTAGTTTCAATTTTCCTAAATTGACCTACAAAGTCACAGTAGTTTCAATTTTTAACAATAGGAAAATATCATGTGTCTGGTAAATAATAGCTAAATCAGGGTGGAATAGGGATGATGGAATATAATTAAGCTTCAGGCATACATGATTTTTTGGGCAGATTCAGATACAGTTTTTTAGGCTGACCTAGAAGTGGACTTAAAAAAGTGAAATATTCATGTAGGACATCTACATTTCTTTCCTGTTAGATCCATTTCTCACTTTAGGTGAAAAAACCTACACCTTAGACTACCACAAAAACGACGTGTACATTAATTTCACGTCGCAGAACGTGTCGAAAAGTCTTTTGATATCCCGCCCCATACACGTTGTGTTAAAAAAGGGTGAAAGGGTTTCTAGACATGATCTGACTCTTCTATGAGTCCATCTATCTTAGAAGCTGCTCCTCTAGTAGCACAGTAGTTTCTGCAGTGGCTATTATGTAGTTATTTAGGCCCTCCTTGCGTAATGGCATCTGCCTGCCAAGATTCAGCCGTTCAGAGCTGCCACCACCATGGTGGTTCTGCGGGGAGGTGTAAAACCAGTCATTATCCTATTTACTATCTCCAGTCTGATGATTACATTATAAAATGCAGTTCTGAAATGATTCTTTCTGGAATCATTTGGTGGCTTGTGCAGTGCAGCAAATGGGTTAAATAACAGTCATGAAACATAAAGGGCTGCCAGCTGTCAGAAGAGGAAAGCTGGAGAATAATAAAATCAGCAGGTAAAAGAATCAAGAGCTCTGCTAAAATATGGTAATTCATTCTACAAATCACGTTTCAGCTGAAAACTGAAAAACGCATTGTTCAAATGACTAACTTTCAGCATATGTCTATTTCAAGCAAAACATTTTGTATCGTTTAAAGGGAATCTGTCACTAGGTTTTTGCTACCCAATCTGAGGGCAGCATGATGTAAGAAAAGAGACCCTGATTTCAGTTATGTAATTAATGTGGCTGACCTGTAGAAGCGGGCAAACCGCGAAACAGGACCTGTCGTCTGTACCTTCATGCACCCCCTCCCCGCACCTCTTCAATAAAGAAAGCACCTACGAACACACGGTGAGTGCCGCCTATTTGTTTTCTATACTTGGACTGTAATTAATGTGGCTGATTGCTGTAATTTTGATAAAATCACTATTTATCTTCTGCAAATTTGCACTTTAGTAAGGAAGTGGAAGAACTCCAGCGCCTGGAATTCTTCCACTTGCCTACTGAAGTGCAAGTTTGCATATTTCCTAGAGGAGGGATGTGGCTGCAATCTCCTCACCTACTTAACTGTCTTCTTATGGTTGCAGGAAAACTTCTCTCCATTAAGCGGCCGTCAGACGCTTCCATATCTTAAACGATATCGTTTAAGTGATCTGCTTTTTGATCGCTTAAGCGATATCGTTTGTGCGTCGCTGCGTGTAAGCAAGTGATTTTACAATGTAAAATCGCTTGATCGTGACATCGCAGATATGAGAGCAGGACCTCATATCTAGCGATGAACGATTTAACAATCTGCTTCATCGTGGTGTATGACACCACGATGAACGATCTCCCAGCGGCAGAGCCTATGCTGAGAGATGGTAACTATGGTACACGTCGGGTTACTAAGCGCCGTGCAGCGCCTAGTAACCCGACGTGTACCATAGTTACCAGCGATCTCGCTGGTCCACATCGCCGGTGAGTCTGCCTGTGTAGCAGCTCACCAGCGATGTGAACGATATTGTAAGCGATCGCGCGTGCACGTGATCGCTTACAATATCGTTCAAGATATTGAAGCGTCTGACGGCCGCCTAAGGTAGATAGCAAGTTCACAGACCTTGTCTTAGCTCACTCACACAGCCAGATCAGAATATCCCACACACTACACTGATGAGGGGCAGTTACCCCGAAACGCAGCGTCTGTAGTTTGGGGTTCTCATCTGGCACAAATCCCTTAGTCATATTAAAAAGCTTGTTGGAAAGCGATTATGACTTTGAGAAGCTGCTTAAAGGTGGCACTGGAGCTATTCCACTTCCTTACTGAAATGCAAATTTGCATATTTCCTAGAGGGGGGATGTGGCTGCAATCTCCTCACCTACTTAACTGTCTTCTTATGGTTGCAGGAAAACGTCTCTCCATAATGTAGATAGCAAGTTCCCAGTATTTATCTTCTGCACATCTACCAGATGAGCTCTGTATATTTCTGCACACAGCCTTCTGTATACACTGTGCATAGGCAGAAAAATGCTAATTAGTGGTGGGGAGGGGTTACACATAGCTCATGAATATGGAGGACTACTAGGCAAAAGTTTAAGCAATACTTTAGTGAAAATCTCCTGCTGTTAAAGCAGTGATTTTATCAAAACTACAGCAAGCAGTCCAGTAAACGGACACATTTCTGGAATCAGGGTCAATGTCTCTACATCAAGCTTGGATCAGATTAGGCAGGAAGAAAACACAGATGACACATTCCCTTCAAGCTGAGCAATAATTGAGTGATGCTTTCCACCATTCGTAAGGCAATTGCTCTTAGATCATCAGTTGTCCAGTAAATGGGATTATGTTATAATTTTTTAACATAAAGCAACCTTACAAAATGGTGTTGGCTACTGTATTTTGCGGTGGATTGGTTATTTGTTGAATGATGGTTTTCTCCACTTTCACATAATATGTATAAGGTTGAGTGTTGGTTAAACTGGTAGCATTGAACAGAAACGCACAATTCACCAGCTCACACAATGGTCTTGTGTATATGGGATGCTTCAACTAATGCTGACATTTTGCTTAATTTACTTAGATCTAGCCCATTCTCTCTGAGCTAATGATAGTTTCTTGAAGTGTTCCAATAAGGTACAATATTCAGGTGCAGCTCAATAAGTTAGAATATTATCAAAAAGTTAATTTATTTTAGTAATTCAATACATAAAGTGAAACACATATATTATATAGAGTCATTACAAACAGAGTGATCTATTTCAAGTGTTTATTTCTGTAAATGTTGATGATTATGGCTTACAGCCAATGAAAACCCAAAGGCCATTATCTCACAAAACTAAAGTAGGGAGGATGAAAGGTCTGAGAGATAAAATATTACCTAAATAGGTATCATAGGCTTCACTTTGTGTGGTTGTGAGAGTGACAACCACTATAAAAGCAAATCACGGCTGCTGCAGTCCCCAGTGTGGTGCATATACAGTAAGGAGGATGAAGGGTTAAAAACCACGCTGCCATAGTCCATGAGACATCACAGGGTAAACATAATATTTATTAGTCAACACTTTTCAGGGCTCCCTGGCCCCTTTTTCAGTCCAAATCAATATCATATTGCCATGTTTCAGAGAGTGTCAGGGATTGCTGAAACGCGTTGACTAATAAATCAATATTCCATTCATCCTGTGAGGTCTCGTTGAATACGACAGCGCTGTTTTTAACCCTTCATCCCCCCTACTTTAATTTTCTGAGATCATGACCTTTGGGTTTTCATTGGCTGTAAGCCATAATCATCAACAATTACAGAAGTAGACCACTCTGTAATGACTCTATATAATAGAAAAGCCAAGAAGCCAGCGCTGCTGTGGTTAGCACGCAATAAAAAAAGTGCATATGCACATATTAATTTCTAACTGTACTTTAAACTGAGAGATTTAGCTAACAATTTATCAATTCTTTGAGCTACCCTGCCACGTCACGGCATTCTCAGATGGGGCAGTCCTATTCTATGTTTTTTATGTACTCTGTGCACACGTACCTGAAGCATTTCTGAACTACTCCCATGGTGCCAGAAGGGCAGCGCAGATAAAGGTAGACCAGAAGATAATGCATTCAGGAGGCCGTAATGGCACAGAGTATATAAAAAACATAGAGTAGGACTGCCCCATCTGAGAATGCCGTGACGTTGCAGGGTATCTCAAAGAATTGCTATTCTTTCCTTTTTTATTTGTTATTGGTTTGTGGTTGACAACCACTTTTTGCTGTGCGTGCTTTGTTGTGCATGCCATTCTATCTGTCTTTCTTGTGATTAATCTAGGCTGCTGTACACACATACAGCGGCCACACCTTGCCCATAGGCTCCGCTTAATTGTTGCACATGTGTTTGCGCCTGTTGTACCCTCATCCATGGTTGCTGGTCTGACAGTGTGGGGGTTCAGATCTGATAATGTCCGGACCTGGTCTGCCTTTATCTGCGCTGCGCTGCCCTTCTGGCGCTGTGGGAATAGTTCAGAAATGCTTCAGGTACGTGTGCATTTAACCCCTTCCCGACCCAGGACGCAGCATATGCGTCCTCAAAACAAGTTCGTTCCCGACCTTGGACGCATATGCTGCGTCCTCGCTAGTTTCCCGTCCTGCGGCTCTATTAACCGCGGTCACTAAGGGGTTAATAGAGCCGCAGCTAAGTGACAACCTATACTTTAGCCCGAGGGGTGTGGCTTAGCCCCCCTCGTGGCTAAAGTCGCTCTGATTGGCAGTTAAAACTGAAACTGCCATCAGAGCGAATCACACAGATTCATCCCTCCAGATCTGATTGGAGCTCTCCAATCAGATCTGGAGGGGCGGATTGGCAAGTGTCCTCCCCCTCCTCCCGGCACAGTAAAGATTAGGGACCCCCGTTCCTCCAATCCGCCCCCCTCCTCCGATTCTGTATGTATCCGCCGGTGGGCTGCGGGCTGCAGTGCGGTCCCGCGGTGCGGGCTGCAGGGCTGCGGGCTGCAGTGCGGTCCCGCGGTGCATCCCGCCGGCGGATACATACAGATCCGCCAGTCAGGCTCCTCAGCCCCCTCCCGATCTATCTGCTGGCGGGCAGCACCCGCCAGTGCAATCACAGATCAGCCCAATCCCTGCTCATCTGTGCGCCCCCCTGGATCAGGTCCCCTCCCACCTCTCCCGGCGGGCTGCACCCGCCCGTCATCTTGATGAGCCCCCTCCCTGCTCATCCCCGCCCCCCCTGTCCAGTAACCCTCTCCCCCCCCCCCCCCCCTGTGCAGTCACCCCCTCTCACCTCTCCCGGCGGGCTCCACCGGCGCCCCCGCCGATCAGCTTACTCCTGTGCTGTGTGGGCCCCTCCTTCTCTCCTGGGCCCCACCTCCTCACCGGTGGATCGTGGATGAGGTAAGTATGAATGAATGAATACATAGATTGATGTGTGTGTGCATGGACATTGCATGGATAGATGTGTGTTGCGTGCGTCCGTGGATGTGTGCATGGATATTGCATGGATTGATGTGTGCGTCCGTGGATGCGTGCGTGTTGTGCATGGATGGATGTGTGTGTCTGTGGATGCGTGCGTGTTGTGCATGGATGGATGTGTGCGTGTTGTGCATGGATAGATGTGTGTGTGCGTCCGTGGATGTGTGCATGGATATTGCATGGATTGATGTGTGCGTCCGTGGATGCGTGCGTGTTGTGCATGGATGGATGTGTGTGTCTGTGGATGCGTGCGTGTTGTGCATGGATGGATGTGTGCATCCGTGGATGCGTGCGTGTTGTGCATGGATAGATGTGTGTGTGCGTGCGTCCGTGGATGTGTGCATGGATATTGCATGGATTGATGTGTGCGTCCGTGGATGCGTGCGTGTTGTGCATGGATGGATGTGTGTGTCTGTGGATGCGTGCTTGTTGTGCATGGATGGATGTGTGCATCCGTGGATGCGTGCGTGTTGTGCATGGATAGATGTGTGTGTGCGTGCGTCCGTGGATGTGTGCATGGATATTGCATGGATTGATGTGTGCGTCCGTGGATGCGTGCGTGTTGTGCATGGATGGATGTGTGTGTCTGTGGATGCGTGCGTGTTGTGCATGGATGGATGTGTGCATCCGTGGATGCGTGCGTGTTGTGCATGGATAGATGTGTGTGTGCGTGCGTCCGTGGATGTGTGCATGGATATTGCATGGATTGATGTGTGCGTCCGTGGATGCGTGCGTGTTGTGCATGGATGGATGTGTGTGTCTGTGGATGCGTGCGTGTTGTGCATGGATGGATGTGTGCGTCCATGGATGCGTGTGTGTGTGTGGATGTATGCATGGACATTGAATGGATAGATGTATGCGTGTATTTGTGGATGTGTGCGTCCGTGGATGTGTGCATGGACATTGCATGGATAAATGTGTGTGTGTGCGTGGATGTGTGCATGGATATTGCATGGATGGATGTGTGCGTCCGTGGATGCGTGCGTGTGTGGATGTGTGCATGGATGGATGTGTGTGTCCGTGGATGCGTGCGTGTGTGAATATATGCATGGACATTGCATGAATAGATGTGTGTGTGCATCCGTGGATGTGTGCGTGGATGTGTGCATGGACATTGCATGCATAGATGTGTGCGTGCGTCCGTGGATGTGTGCATGGATATTGCATGGATGGATATGTGCGTCCGTGGATGCGTGCGTGTGTTGATGTGTGCATGGATGGATGTGTGCGTGCGTGGATGTGTGCATGGATGGATCTGTGCATCCGTGGATATGTGCGTCCGTGGATGCGTGCATGTGTGGATGTATGCATGGACATTGCATGTATAGATGCGTGCGTCCGTGGATGTGTGCATGGATATTGCATGGATGGATGTGTGCGTCCGTGGATGTCAGCGTGTGTGGATGTGTGCGTGCGTGGATGTGTGCGTGCGTGGATGTCAGCGTGTGTGCGTGGATGTCCGTGTACGTGCGTGGATGTGTGCGTGCATGGATGATGGGTGCATAGGTGGATGGATAGGTGCAACAAGAGATCAAGTGTCCTCTTGTTGTAGTCTCTGGGATCATAGTCATGGTGCACTGTATGACAGATCATTGTCATACAGTGCACCATAATTCTGACCCCAGAGACTGTAGGAAGAGGACACTTGATCCCCTGCTGCAGTCTCTGGATTGAGCAGAGGTGATCGAGCGTCGTGGGACCTTCGTTGTGGACTACGTCGGAGGCGATCAAGCATCGTGGGACCTTCGTTGTGGACTACGTCGGATCTTTATAATAAAGATGGAGTCCGAATTTTGTTTGTGTTATTTTTTTCAAATAAAAAGATTTTTCTCTGTGTGTATTTTCTGACTATTTACGAGAGATTCCTAATGGCGGGTCTAACATTGGCCCTATATTATGAATCTCGGGCTTAGTGCCAGCTGCCAATAAAAAGCTGGCATTAACCCCTTTATTACCCAGTTTGCCACCGGCACCAGGGCAACTGGAAGAGTCTGGGTACAGCGCCAGAAAATGGCGCTTCAATGAATGCGCCATTTTCTGGGGCGGCTGCGGGCTGCAATTCGTAGCATGGGTGGCCCAGAACGCTTGGGCCTCTCCATGCTGCGGATTCCAGCCCCCAGCTGCCTAGTTGTACCTGGCTGGACCAAAAATATGGCGGAGCCCCACGTAATTTTTTTTCTAGAATAAGTTCTAGAAATTAAAAAAAAATGGGCTTCGCTGTATTTTTGGTTCCAGCCAGGTATGACGAGGCAGCTGGGGGTGGGTGGCAGTCCGTAGCTGCCAAGTTGTACCTGGCTGGACCAAAATTATGGCGGAGCCCTATGTCATTTTTTTTCTAGAAATAATTCTAGAAATAAAAAAAAAATAGGCTTCGCTGTATTTTTGGTTGCCAGCCAGGTACAACTTGGCAGCTAGGGGGCTGGAATCCTCAGCATGGAGAGACCCAAATGTTTTGGGTCCCCTATGCTGCGAATTGCAACTACTAGACTAGTATGCTTTTTCACAAAAAGTTTCTTTTTTAATTTTTACGGATCAATTTGTGAAGCACCTGCGGGTTCAAAGTGCTCACGATGCATCTAGATATGTTCCCTGGGGGGTCTAGTTTCCAAAATGGGGTCACTTGTGGGGGAGCTCAAATGTTTAGGCACACAGGGGCTCTCCATAGGCGACCTGGTGTCCGCTAACAATTCCAATTGTTGGCAAACACCAGGTTGCGTATGGAGAGCCCCTGTGTGCCTAAACATTGGAGCTCCCCCACAAGTGACCCCATTTTGGAAACTAGACCCCCCAAGGAACCTATCTAGATGCATAGTTAGCACCGTGAACCCCCAGGTGTTTCAAAAATTGATACGTAATAAGGAAAAAAAATACTTTTTTTTCAAACAAATTTTCTTTTTTAATTTTTACGGATCAATTTGTGAAGCACCTGGAGGTTCAAAGTACTCACGATGCATCTAGATATGTTCCATGGGGGGGTCTAGTTTATAAAATGGGGTCACTTGTGGGGGAGCCCCAATGTTTAGGCACACAGGAGCTCTCCAAATGCAACATGGTGTCCGCTAACAATTTGAGGTGATTTTCCATTCAAATTGTTAGCGGACACCATGTCGCGTTTGGAGAGCCCCTGTGTGCCTAAACTTTGGAGCTCCCCCACAAGTGACCCCATTTTGGAAACTAGACCCCCCAGGGAACTTATCTAGATGGGTAGTGAGCATATTGAACCCCCAGGTTCTTCACAAATTAATCCATAAAAATGAAAAAAAAAATTTTTGTGGAAAAAAAAAGTACTTTTCAATTTTTACGGATCAATTTGTGAAGCACCTGGGGGTTCAAAGTGCTCACAATGCATCTAGATATGTTCCCTGGGGGGTCTAGTTTCCAAAATGGGGTCACTTGTGGGGGAGCCCCAATGTTTAGGCACACAGGGGCTCTCTAAACGTGACATGGTGTCCGCTAACAATTTGAATGGAAAATTAACTCAAATTGTTAGCGGACACCATGTCACGTTTGGAGAGCCCCTGTGTGCCTAAACATTGGAGCTCCCCTACAAGTGACCCCATTTTGGAAACTTGACCCCCCAGGGAACTTATCTAGATGGGTGATGAGCATTTTGAACACCCCAGTGCTTCACAAATTAATCTGTAAAAATGAAAAAAGAAAATTTTTGTGGAAATAAAAGTACTTTTTCATTTTTACGGATTAATTTGTGAAGCACCTGGGGGTTCAAAATGCTCACCACCCATCTAGATAAGTTCCCTGGGGGCTCTAGTTTCCAAAATGGGGTCACTTGTGGGGGAGCTTCAATGTTTAGGCACACAGGGGCTCTCCAAACGTGACATGGTGTCCGCTAACAATTTGAATGGAAAATCAGCTCAAATTGTTAGCGGACACCATGTCGCGTTTGGAGAGCCCCTGTGCGTCTCCACATTGGAGCTCCCCCACAAGTGACCCCATTTTGGAAACTAGACCCCCCAGGGTACATATCTAGATGGGTAGTGAGCATATTGAACCCCCAGGTGCTTAACAAATTAATGAAAAAAAAAGATTTTTGCGGAAAAAAAGTACTTTTTCATTTTCACAGATTAATATGTGAAGCACCTGGGGGTTGAAAGTGCTCACTATGCATCTAGATACGTTCCTTTGGGGGTCTAGTTTCCAAAATGGGGTCACTTGTGGAGGAGCTCCTATGTGGAGACGCACAGGGGCTCTCCAAACGCAACATGGTGTACGCTAACAATTTGAGCTCGTTTTGCATTCAAATTGTTAGCGGACACCATGTCGCGTTTGGAGAGCCCCTGTGCGTCTCCACATTGGAGCTCCCCCACAAGTGACCCCATTTTGGAAACTAGACCCCCAAAGGAACATATCTAGATGGGTAGTGAGCATATTGAACCCCCAGGTGCTTCACAAATTGATCCATAATAATGAAAAAAGAAAATATTTGTGGAAAAAAAAAGTGCTTTTTCATTTTTATGGATGAATTTGTGAAGCACCTTGGGGTTCAAAGTGCTTACTATGCATCTAGATACGTTCCTTGGGGGTCTAGTTTCCAAAATGGGGTCACTTGTGGGGGAGCTCCAATGTTTAGGCACACAGGGGCTCACTAAACACAACATGGTTACAGCTAACAATTTGAGCTGATTTTTATTCAAATTGTTAGCGGACACCATGTCGCGTTTGGAGAGCCCCTGTGTGCCTAAACATTGGAGCTCCCCCAAAAGTGACCCCATTTTGGAAACTAGACCCCCCAGGGAACATATCTAGATGGGTAGTGAGCATATTGAACCCCCAGGTGCTTTACAAATTGATCTGTGAAAATGAAATAGTACTTTTTTTTTCACAAAAATTTTCTTTTAGCCTAAATTTTTTCGTTTTCACATGGCAACAGCATAAAATTCATCCTAAAATTTGTTGGGCAATTTCTCCTGAGTACACCGATACCTCATATGTGGTCATAAACCACTGTTTGGGCGCACGGCAGGGGTCAGAAGGGAAGGAGCGCAATTTCACTTTTTGAATGTAAAATTAGCTCCAAAATTCAAATTGTGCTCCTTCCATTCTGAGCCCTGCCGTGCGCCCAAACAGTGGTTTATGACCACATATGAGGTATCGATGTACTCGGGAGAATTTGCACAACACATTTTAAGATCCATTTTATCCTGTTGCCCATGTGAAAATGAAAGAATTGAGGCTAAAAGAACATTTTTGATAATAAAATTAAAATATCCATTTTTTGTTTCCACTTTGCTTTAGTTCCTGTGAAGCACCTGAAGGGTTAATAATCTTCTTGAATGTAGTTTTGAGTAGCTTGAGGGGTGCAGTTTTTGGAATAGTGTCACTTTTGGGTGTTTTCTGTCATGTAGGCCCCTCAAAAGGACTTCAAATGTGATGTGGTCACTAAAAAAAATGGTTTTGTAAATTTTGGTTGAAAAATGAAAAATTGCTCATGAACTTTGAACCCTTATAACGTCCTACCAAAAAAAATTTTTTTTCCAAAATTGTGCTGATGTGAAGTAGACATGTGGGAAATATTATTTAATAACTTTTTTTTGTCACATATCTCTCTTGTTTATCAGAAAAAAAAATAAAAAATGTGAAAATTGTGAAATTTTCAAAATTTTTGCCATATTTTAGATTTTTTCACAAATAAACGCAAAAATTATCGACTTAAATTTAATACTAACATGAAGCCCAATATGTCACGAAAAAACAATCTCAGAATCGCTAGGATCGGTTGAAGCGTTCCCGAGTTATAACCTCATAAAGGGACACTGGTCAGAATTGCAAAAAAGGCCAAGGTCTTTAGGGTCAAAATAGGCTGGGTCCTGAAGGGGTTAATATGGTTCTGCTTTTAATGCATTCAGGAGGCCGTAATGGCACAGTGTATATAAAAAACGTAGAGTAGGACTGCCCCATTTGAGAATGACGTGACGTGGCGGGGTAGCTCAAAGAATTGATCAATTGTTTGCTAAATGTCTCAGTTTAAAGTACAGTTAGAAATTAATATGTGCATATGCAATTTTTGTATTGCGTGCTAACCACAGGCAGTGCTGGCTTCTTGGCTTTTTTATTTGACTCTATATAATGTTTCACTTTTGGTTTTGAATTACTAAAAATAAATTAACTTTTTTAAATAATATTCTAATTCATTGAGATGCACCTGTATCATCCTAAAGCCAGCCCATTTAGTTTATAAAGGATTGACTGTAAATAATTGTGGCAAGCTATAAACTGTGATTACAGATTTCAACATTTCATTTTTGAAAAATGATGAAGGATTAAAATAAGAGATGGAAGATTTATTAAAAGGATTGTTGCCTTTAGATAATCGGCCCCATGTGCAAAATAGCCAATCTCATTGTACTTTCCCTCTCTAAATCCACCAGTGAGTCTCCTGGTGTCTGGCATAAGCTATGGCGATAACGTCAGGCTATCGCACATATTAGTGAGTCCAGTAGCCCTGACTGTACTGATGGAAGGGCCCAGTCAGGGCCACTAAGCTTACTTGTTGGCTGACACGCTGTCAGTGTGACATCAGGACTACAGCCAATGGCAGACAACGCAAGTGGCGGTGGAGATTCGACTGTGGACCTGGGCAAGGTGGTAAGGACAGTACGGTTTGTCATTTTATAACAACCTGTACCTGGGGTCAAACATTATCTGAAATGTTACAACCCCTTTAAGCTAGTTTGGGCAGTGACGAGGAGGAAAATTTGGATGGGAGGACAGGTTGTTTTAAATAAAGCAACAAAAAATTCCGTTGCTCACCGTATATGAATCCAGCGTGATATCACCTCAACGGCGTTGCAGTCAATCGTTGAGTTTTACAGTTCTGCTTAAGTAGATGACACAAGCTCCTCAGATAAAGGTTTTAGGACTTATAGGAGGTGTGCAGGTCAAAAGTGATCTTTTTTTAATTTTCCTTGTGCCTCTAAGGGTTTTTTTTTTTCTTGTTTTAATTTTTTTTATTTGGTTCCAGAGATAATTACCTTTTTATTTAGTTCGAACTTGTCTGGTCTTTACCCAGTGAACAGTTCCCACAAGTAAATAATTCCGAGAAGTTTGAAGACATGCCCCAGAAAATCTACAATCTAAAGCAAAAAACCTGTATCTCTGGAGCCATATGATGATTCTCCCCCCACCCCCCAAAAAAATACTTAGGGGAATAAAACATCAAAAACTGCTCTCTTGACATGGTGACAGGTCCTTAAAGGGAACATGTCATGTTGTGTTGTGACATTAAACCGCCCCCAATGGCTTTCTAAAAACAATTACCGTATGTGTAAGACCTTATATGCTGAGGTGACTGAACACACTTACCTGTCTTCAGACATAGGGGTGGCGGTTTTATTTACTGTCACTCAAGTTCATTCATGATATTTTTTGAATTTCGTCATACCCTCTGCATTATAATTGATTGACATCACTGCAGGATATTTGGTGATGTTATGACCATGTGACCGTAATGGACGGAGCTAATCCCTAAGGGTCTTTTATTTCAAATCTGCTTCGGTCTGCCATTATGGTCACATGTTCGTGACATCACCACAGGTCCTTCACCATCAGAGGACCTTCAGTGATCAATGTCAATATGTTATACTGCAGAGGGATGTTACTCCATTTAAAAGAAAAACTGCATGACAGAAGTGGATTGATGTGACTGTTAGCAGCTGAAGTATCCACCCTGTTTGTGCAGACACCTAATCCATATCAATAAGCATCTAAAGTGCATTTTGTGATAAATGCAGTGATTTTTTTTTTTTTTTTTTAAAGCCAGGTTAGTGATGCACAGTGTATGATCTAAATAACATTGGGGGCGGTTTAAAAACAAAACAGGACACAACAGATTCCCTTTAAAGATTTCAGATTTAGCTTCTATGCAATGTCTTATGAATCACACACAATGCAGAGTACCCATGGACACAATTGGGCACAATTTACAAATATGACAGAAAAAAATAGGATGTTGTGCGTATAGTGGTATTACTACCTAAAAGCATTGTTTATAAGGAAGGATGTCCCCTAAAGGAGCATGTCTAGTAGTAGTACATACAGGTTTTTTGGTTATATGTGCAGTTGGGCAGGCTTCATTCTATGTATAAGGCTAGGTTCACACCACGGTTTTCGGCTTTCAGGTTGTGTTCGATGTTTTCCAGGATTCACAGGACACAACCTGACAGCCCTGGATAAGCAGAACCCTGCTTTTTGCTGGCTTCTGTCCTTCCACTTTCCAGTGCTGAAATATCAGCACAGCGGCTGCAGGGAAGCTGGCTGCGGTGCTTAAATTTCAGCCGTGGCGCTCTCTAGGTGCTGAAATTCAGCGGCGGCTGCTTTAAACAGCCGCTGCATTTTCAGCACCCAGCGTCCGGGAACCGGTCCGGTTTTATGTCGGATCCGGCACGATCCAGCGCCCATAGCATGGTAGTCTATTCGGGTGGATCCGGTATTGTCTGATTTTTGCATCGAACACAAAAAATGATGCAGACTCCGATTTTATGTCCGATGCAAAAATCAGACAAAACCGGAAACCTAGCAAACTGGACGCTAAATAGGCAACCAGGAATCTGGCGCCATAGAGATACATGGGGGCAAAATCTGATCTGGGGCTGTCCGGTTTACTCCGAGCAGCCACAGATCCAAAAAACTGTGATGTGAAGCCACTCTAAGGCTTGATAGTTTCCATGCATATTAGTGTGAAGGCGGCCAATCCTGCACATTCCGGTAAGAGCAACCAACCGCCCAATGTGTATGGGGGCTTCCCAATTCTGGCATTGTATGTCAGAAGAAAGAAGGATGGGGCATTTCTTGTTTCCATACCAGCGGTGTCTGGCAACATCTTTCTTCCCTCTTCCTATGCAGAACACATACATTTGCAGCTGAGCTAAGCATGCCTGCTGAAAGTCCGTGTTCTGCAGCTGTCTAGGGTGCGCACGCTCCATGTGTACTCCTCTATAATCAAGACACCAGAGAGCATTCAGTCAGTTCTGTCTGTTCACTACAAAGTGGATAAATATTATCTGAAGGTGAAATTCATCTCTGGGTATTTTGATTTGAGATTTTTTTTTATCCTTGGAATTTAGGCTGAACTCCAGCTTTGAAGGACAACAGAATATTTGAAGCATTAAAAGAAATTCCAATAGGTTTTCTTCATTCGTTAATTTTATCAAATATTTTATAACCTTCCTGAAATCTAAATAATTTTATAATAAAGCAACTATTAGGTCACATTAGTGCAAAATGAATTTGCTTTATGGAAAATGAACTGAAATGGTTTCCTTATCAAAATCTAAAAGTCCCTTTGGTAAAGAAGACCTTTTCGGAAGGCACATGCACTATGAAGGAGGTATCTGTAAGGGATCATAAAGAATCTTGTCTTTCTTTCAGCCATTTTTGCCAGCTGATAGTGTTTTGAGCTTTCTTAGTGGTACCAGGTCCAAGAGATCCAAGATCGATAGGTGTTGCCATGTATGATCTTCGGTTGATGGTCATTCCAAAATAAAGCGACCATACTAGTGTCTTTCTCAGGGCCGATTATACTAATTAATTACACTGGGGAACAATTTGAAAAACATTTTCTGTTGAGTTAGGTTTTTGAGCTGATTTATACTAAAATTGGCATGCTGATTCCAAAAATGTAGTCAGTTTTTTCTAGCACGTCAAGTTTTTCCTCCACAACTTACCTGCCAGAGAAGCACAATTGCACTGATATCTGTAATAAGACTTGTTATCTGATTACAATTCGACTCATATTTGTTTGTAAAAAACATGATAGTGTTAAAAAACATATTTGTCATGCCTATTTCTTATATATTTCATTTTTTGTTCATATTTGTACTATTTAAAAAAACAAAACACTTTTTAGGTACAGTAGTTTACATATTTTTGAGAAGACAAAAATCCTATAGTTCAAAAACTTGACATGATATAGAAAAACTGAGATCATTTCTGGATTCAGCATCCAAAAATTAATTAAGAACAGTTGTCTGACCTAACTCCTAAAAAATTGTGTTCCCCAGTGTAATCTGTGAACTGTGTCTAAAAAATTGTGTTCCCCAGTGTTATTAAAGGGAGTATGTCACCCCCTCAATCCATTTAGACTTTCATATATGTTGATCCACAATGCATGCTTTGGACCACTTTTAGGGTACCTTTACACGTCGCAACATTGCATGCAATTTCACTTGCAAATTAGGGCGGCTTCAGACTGCGGCAGCGTCCGGTCCGGGGCTGTCAGGAGTGACAGGCTGGAGCGGAGTTTTTCTGCATAGAATCCTGTCGGGCTGCACGGAGCTGGATCGCGGCGGGTGGTAATTAGCTGCCATCCGGCTGCTGTGTCGCCGGATGTATCCTGCAGAAGTGGGGATTTGTCTGCCGATTCCAAAAACGTTGCATGCAGCCGGATAGCAGCTAATTACCACCCGCCGCGATCCAGCTCCGTGCAGCCCGACAGGATTCTATGCAGAAAAACTCCGCTCCAGCCTGTCACTCCTGACAGCCCCGGACCGGACGCTGCCGCAGTCTGAAGGCAGCCTTACTGGTTACAGTGAAATCATGGACACATTGTTCTATTTGTACACAGCAACAAAATAGAACAATGTGTCCATGATTTCACTGCAACCAGTAAGTTGCAAGTGAAATTGCATGCAATGTTGCGACGTGTAAAGGTACCCTAAGAATTGAATCCCCAGTCCTGCACACATTGAGCATGCATGCATGCGGCTGCTTGCTGCACACAGGCTTTCACAGTAGATGACGGGCAATGGTGTCCGGAGAGGGAAGTGAGGGTGCGAATACATCTACACACAATGACCGTGTTTATGTGCCCGGCTTCAGCAGTGTCAGTGTGTTCTCGCTGTCCTCTCTCTCTCCTGCTAGCATAGCATTCCAGGTATTGTATGATCCTATGTGCAGCAAGTGGTCACTGCAGATTGAAAAAGAGGGTGCGAATGCACCTACACACATTGACACTGTTTATGTGGGGTGGCAATCTCTTTTTAAGATTTTCTGGAAAAATTCAAGTTTGTTGTAATGTTGTTTGGATAATGTCAGCAAATTCAGCACATACTGTATATTTTGTGTGTGCCCCACATTTCAATACACTGTATGGATAAAATTCTAGGTACTCAAAGGAAATCTGTCAGGTCAAAAATCTATATGTAACTGATATCACTTTCTAATTCCTCTAGTGAAGTTCTCTTTATTCATGCATTTCTTTTATTTATGCACACCTCCTATCCTCTGTAAACGTCAAATAAAGAGATTGATTCCATCTGTCAATCACAGTGAGTGATCACTACTTAACTCCTTGCCGACACAGGATGTTGCACAACGTCCTGGGCCGGTAATGGGGGTTTGATGTGAGCTCCGGCGCGAAGCTCACATCAAAGCACCGACATCTCAGCTGATCTCATCAGTTGAGATATCGGGGTAACAGCGCCGATCGGATCCGGGATCCGACCGACGCTGTTAACCCCTTGGATTCCACCGTCAATCTCTGACAGCGGGATCCAAGGCGGCTGCGGCGGGGAACGCGCTAATCCCCGCCTGCTCCGGAGATCCTGCAATAGTATTGCAAGATCTCCGGCGCTCATGTGACAGCCCGGGGTCCTGACTAGACCCCGGATGCTGTCAGAGCGCAGTTTCCTGCTGTGGTTGGCAGGCGCTCCCAACCACAACAGGTCCGCGATTCTGAGAGATACAGATGAGCTGCAGCTCATCTGTATCTCCCAGAAGCGATCGGACTGTGCAGCAAGGTGCCTCTTAAAGGGGCAGTATAAAAATAAGAATTAATAAAAAAATCAAGTTTTTAAAAACCTGTAAAAAAAAAAAAAAAAAAAAAAAAAAATATATATATATATATATATATATATATATATATATATATATATATATATATATATATATATATATATATATATATATATGTATATATATATATATAAAAGTTCAAATCACCCCCTTTTCCCCCAATCACAATAAAAGTATTTAAAAAATTTAAAAAATACACGTTTGGTATTGCCGCGTTCAGAATTGCCCGATCTATTATTGTATTACATTCGTTAATGAGAGCCGTGAACTCCGTAACAGAAGAAATTATCCAAACGCCCAAATTCAGTTTTTTTTGGTCGCCGCAACATTGCTATAAAATGCAATAATGGGCGATCAAAACTGCGGATCCCCCCAAAAGTGGTATCATTAGAAACGTTAGCTCAAGACGCAAAAATTAAGCCATCACACAGCCCCAGATACTGAAAAATGAGAACGGTACGGGTCGCAGAACATGGCGCAAAAGTCATTTTTTTTTTTTTTCAAACTTCTGAATTTTTTTTCACCACCTAGATACCAGTAAAGGTATACATGTTGGGTGTCTACGAACTCGTACCGACCCGAGGCATCACCCTGTCACGTCGGTTTTACCATATAGTGAACATGGCGACTAAAATACCCAAAAAACAAACGTCTTATTGCACTTTTTTTTGCAATTTCACTGCATTTAGAATTTTTTTGCGATTTCCCTGTACACTATATGGTAAAATAAATTATTGCATATGAAAGTACAACTCGTCCCGCAACAAACAAGCCATTATATATTTATATTGACGGAAAAATAAAAAAGTTATGGTTCTTGGAAGCAGGGGAGCAAAAAACGAAAATGAAAAAAGAAAAATTCCCGGGTCATGAAGGGTTTAATGAATATTCATGTAGTGAAGTCACTGCCTGCTCTGATCTGCAAGCACAAACCAAAGGGCTCTGTGTCCTGCTGTCTGGTCTCCTTGTATGGAAAATGAAACTGAAACCACTGGTGATTCACAGAGCACAGGGGGGAGGGAGGGGATAGCTGTTGACAAGGAGTGAATAATAAATGAACATTTACATCCTGACTATTCACTAGTCCAGTAAATTACTTTTATTGCTGAAGATAAGTTCCTGCAGGGTGTGAAGGTGCTTATAGCAAAAGAACTACAAGCAGTACAGTAATGATTTTTACATATTCTGAAAGGTCTTCCCTAGCACTGTTCAAGGGTGCTATTAATATCATACTGAAAAATTACCTGACAATGTCTCTTTAACCCCATGGCATTAGCCCTCCACCGCCAAACTATACAGTTGGCTTAACGAAGTCAGAAAGACAATGTTCTCCTTGTATGCACTAAACTTGACCAGACGGCCAGATAGAGAAGCATAATCCGTTACTTCACAGAACATGTTTCTGCTGCTCCAGAGTCAAGTGGCAGTGCAGTTTACATGTTAAACTCAATGGACTTGGGTTTTCTTTTATCTTTTAAACTAAAATACTATTCCAGTAAAGACTTGCGATTGTGCTTGGTGATGTAAGGCAGCTGCTCAGCTGTGAAAATCCATGCCAAGATGGTATGTTCTTTACTGTCTTTATGCTCTGATAAAGTGGTCATTGTAGCAGGGTAATGCTGTTCCATGATGTCATTTCTTTTTTTGTATTTCAGGTAAATATGCAGAAGATATATTTGGGGAGCTCTTCAATGAGGCACACAGTTTCTCCTTCAGAGTGAACTCCCTACAAGAACGTGTCGATCGGTTATCAGTCAGTGTAACACAGTTAGATCCGAAAGAGGAAGAATGTAAGTTTTCAAACAAATCAATTATTTTTTTTCAACTTTTCCTCCTTCATTTACTCCCATTTTGTGATTTTGGAATAATATGTGGCTATTTTAGTGCAGAGCCCCATTGGTTTTTTTTAGGCTACCCAGAAAGCAGATATAATTCTCCTGACATGTCAGCACAGCTGGACAATTGCACGCTGCCATTGTCTGCTGTTAGCACATGAAATAGGTCATCTTCAGTTCCACATTCCGCTGCAGTTAATTAAACGATGGAGCGGAGCATTAAAGTGGCGTTCTGTGCCTATTGGGTAGAAATTCTGGCCCTGCATATCTGTTTTTGTGCAGAATTTCTTGTAGTCATCCAACCCCCTCAAGCTAAAAACACACAGAAATGTAATTGTCCTATGCTTTTCTCTTGGCATTTTCATTGTAATCATGAGCACATACTGCTTCATTATATTCATTCTGTCCTTTAAATTGAATGGCTTTGTAATGAATAAGTAATTTCCTACCTATAGTTAGCAATTGTGCTAATAAATGCCACAACGGACACTAGATAGACAGTCCTGTGTGCCATCAGCTGAGGTGTTTGTTAGATTAAGGGAATGCATCTTGTATATATTGGTAATAACAATAACAGGAGGCTGCTGGCTGTATATATACAATATAGAAGATTCTGGAGGCTGCTGGCTGTGTGCATAATTTAAAGGATATCTATCTATCTATCTATCTATCTATCTATCTATCTATCTATGTACAGCCAGCAGGCCCCCTGCAGCCTGTGTGTCATTCATGTCTGTGTATATATCTTCTTCTTCTATATACATAATCAGCAGTTTTGCGCTTCCGGCCACTGTGCCGCTATCAAGCGACACTGGCCAGAAGCGCAACAATGGATGCTGTCGCCGGACACTACATACCCCCACCAATGCCCGCCGCTCCCCCGCCGCCAGGGCCGCACCATCCATTGGACAGTGTGAGCCCTCAGTTCCAAGCGGCAGCAGCCAGGGGGCCTAATGCCCTAATCTTAATGCCGCCTGCACACCCCCGCCAGCCATACACCCCCCGCACACCCCCGCCAGCCATACACCCCCACCAGCCATAGACCCCCGCACTATGCCGCCTGCACACCCCCGCCAGCCATAGATCCCCCCCCACCTCTCCTGCTGCCCCCGCACTTCTCATCCTGCTCCGGCATACTCCCCCATCTCTCTGCTGTCTGCTCCGATCATCTTCAATTTGACAAGGCAAAAGGACCTTTGGTGATGTCAGTCATGTGATCATTCACACGACTAAGACATCACTGCAGGCCCTCTATTCATCGATCAGAGCTGGGAAGAAGGGTAAGAAGGCAGAGAGGGCGCAGGGGGAGCAAACACAGTGCAGGGGCAAATAGAGGCCAGGGGAAACACCGGGGGGGTACTCCACTCTGCCCTACTCCACTCTGCCCTACTGTGCTCTGCCCTACTCCGCTCTGCCCTACTCCGCTCTGCCCCACTCCGCTCTTCCCCACTCCACTCTGCCCCCACTACATTCTACCCCTGATCTGCCTCACTCCACTCTGCCCTACTCCATTCTGCCTCCGCTCTGTCCCATTCTACTCTGCCCCCACTCCATTCTGCCCCTGCTCTGCTCCACTACATTCTACCACTCATCTGCCTCACTCCACTCTGCCCCACTCCATTCTGCCTCCGCTCTGCCCCACTCCACTCTGCCCCCACTCCATTCTGCCCCTGCTCTGCTCCACTACATTCTACCCTTCATCTCCCTCACTCCACTCTGCCCCACTCCATTCTGCCTCCGCTCTGCACCATTCCACTCTACCCCCACTCCACATATACTGTGGTAACCACTGAGCCACCATATACAGTGCTAACCAATCACCCACCATATCCTGTGCTAACCACTGAGCCACCATATACTGTGCTAATCACTGACCCACAATATACTCTAACCACTGATCCACCATATACTCTGCTAACCACTGAGCCACCATATACAGTGCTAACCACTCAGCCACCATATACAGTGCTAACCACTGAGGCACCGTATACAGTGCTAACCACTGAGCCACCGTATACAGTGCAAACCACTGACCCACCATATACAGTGCTAACCACCGAGCCACCGTATACAGTGCTACCACTGAGCCACCATATACAGTGCTAACCACTGAGCCACCATATAACTGTGCTAACCACTGAGCCACCGTATACAGTACTAACCACAAAGCCACTGTATAAAGTGCTAAACACTGAACCACCATACAGTGCTAACCACTGAGCCACTATACAGTGCTAACCACTCACCCACCATATACACCATATAAATCCCGCAACAACAGTGTACTTTCTTGAGAGAGGACTGTACTATTCAGCGGCTATTTCTACGGCACCTGTTCATTTCACCGCGCTCCCGATGCAATAGCATCGTGCCTATTTCGCACTCGCCGTCCTGAACCAATCGGATGGCCGTCCTGTGTTTACCACAGAGCACCCAATCCGCTCCTTTTCCTCAGGTCACATGTGTGACCTGAGTGGAGGGACTGATCCCTCTCTGCAGCCCCCACCCCGCTGCAGAGGACAATGGCGTGTGACTGGGCCAGCGATCAGCCCCAGCACGCAGCCACGTCCTGCCGCCGAGCGGTCATGTCGCCGCTCCAGCCGCATCTCTCGTCACCCCTCCAGCCTCCCGCCACATCATACTCTGCTATCTACAGAGCCGCCTCTATACTCTGCTACCCACAGAGCCACCTGTATACTCTGCTACCCACAGAGCCGCCTGTATACTCTGCTACCCACAGAGCCGCCTGTATACTCTGCTACCCACAGAGCCGCCTGTATACTCTGCTACCCACAGAGCCGCCTGTATACTCTGCTACCCACAGAGCCGCCTGTATACTCTGCTACCCACAGAGCCGCCTGTATACTCTGCTACCCACAGAGCCGCCTGTATACTCTGCTACCCACAGAGCCGCCTGTATACTCTGCTACCCACAGAGCCGCCTGTATACTCTGCTACCCACAGAGCCGCCTGTATACTCTGCTACCCACAGAGCCGCCTGTATACTCTGCTACCCACAGAGCCGCCTGTATACTCTGCTACCCTCAGAGCCACCTGTATAATCTGCTACCCACAGAGCCGCCTGTATACTCTGCTACCCACAGAGCCTTTTCTATACTCTGCTACCCACAGAGCCGCCTGTATAATCTGCTACCCACAGAGCCGCCTGTATACTCTGCTACCCACACAGCCGCCTGTATACTCTGCTACCCACAGAGCCGCCTGTATACTCTGCTACCCACACAGCCGCCTGTATACTCTGCTACCCACAAAGCCTTTTCTATACTCTGCTACCCACAGAGCCGCCTGTATAATCTGCTACCCACAGAGCCTTCTGTATACTCTGCTACACACAGACCCTTCTGTATACTCTGCTACCCACAAAGCCGCCTGTATAATCTGCTACCCACAGAGCCGTTTGTATACTCTGCTACCCACAGAGCCGCCTGTATACTCTGCTACCCACAGAGCCGCCTGTATACTCTGCTACCCACAGAGCCGCCTGTATACTCTGCTACCCACAGAGCCGCCTGTATACTCTGCGACCCACAGAGCCGCCTGTATACTCTGCTACCCACAGAGCCGCCTGTATACTCTGCTACCCACAGAGCCGCCTGTATAATCTGCTACGCCGCCTGTATACTCTGCTACCCACAGACCCGCCTGTATACTCTGCTACCCACACAGCCCCCTCTATACTCTGCTACCCACTGACCCGCCTGTATACACACAATTCATTTCACCGCGCTCCCGATGCAATTGCATGGGGCCTTTTTACTAGTATAATATATAATATACACACAGATGAATGACACATAGACTGCAAGGGTTTGCTGACTGCATGTATAATATAGAGGCCGATGGCTGTGTACATAATATATAGGATACAGGCTGCTGTGCGTGTGTATATATACATACATCTATATAATCACCAATAAAATGTGTCACAGACTTCCGGTGCTTATGTTGCTATCCCACAATGCATTGCGTCACCATTGTGGGATAGCGACACAGGCGTCAGAAGTCTAAGTGACAAAGACGCCACTGCTACCGACAGGAGATCAGCGGCGCCCGATGGTAGCTGCCGCTCATCTTCCGCCGCACGGATGTCAGCGGTGACACAACCGGGAGATGAGTGGCGTTCGCGCAACTGGAAGTACGCTGGGCGCCATATTGGAACACCCAAGATATGGGTATTCCCATATGGCGGCCAGTAGCGGTGCTGCCGCCCGCTGCTCGCTCTCCCTCCTCCTCCCACCGGCCGCTCTGTCCTCCCCCCTCGCCGCTCTGTTCTGACCAGCATTAACATTGCAGGCTGAGGCTACCGTATACTGTGTTAACCACTGAGCCACCGTATACAGTGCTAACCACTGAGCCACCGTATACTGTGCTAACCACTGAGCCACCATATACTGTGCTAACCACTGAGCCACCATATACTGTGCTAACCACTGAGGCTCCATATACAATGCTAACCACTGAGCCACCATATACTGTGCTAACCACTGAGCCACCATACAGTGCTAACCACTGAGCCACTATATACACCATATAAATCCCGCAACAACAGCGTACTTTCTGGAGAGAGGACTGTACTATTCAGCGGCTATTTCTTTGGCGATGTTTTGGATATGGTATCCTTTCTCAAGCTTGAGAAGGGATACCCTATCCGAAACGTCACCACGCCATTGACAATAAAAGGTCACATGATTAATTTTTTGGTACTGTTTTTTCATTTTTAATACCATACTAAGAACACTTGGACTGGTGTTGGAAAAAGCGTGCACTAATGTAAGGTAAAACTCTGGTTCCAATTTTTCTAGTGAAGGAAATAAGTATTTAATCCTTTGCTGATTTGTAAGTCTGCACACTGAGCTACACCTGAATGAACAGTCTATAGTTTTAAGAGTAGGTTAATTTTATCAATGAGAGAGAGAATATTAAAAATCACATTGTCTAAATTATCTAAATGTATTTGCATTTTGCAGAGAGAGATAAGTGTTTGATCCCCTACCAGCTATTAGGAGTTCTGGCTCTAAAGGTACCGTTACATGACACGACGTTGAAGCGATGTCAGCAGCGATTACACGTGAGCGCGCACGTTTTTGGCATTTTGCCAAGATCGCTTAAAGACCCAGTTACACGGCACGACATCAGCGACATCACTGATACGTCACGGATTTGGAGGTGTACAAGCGACGTCATTACGACCTCGTTGCGTGTGACACTGCCAACTTGCAGCAATAAATCACTGGATTGGAGTTGACAGGTTTACCAACATGATGGAAAACCTGGCGATGTCGTTCAAGCGATGTGGTAGCATCGCTCTGTGTGACAACGCGATAAGGATGTTGTGAGCGACTTCGCCCATTCACAGCAATGGCTCAGTGGTTAGCAGTGAGTGCGGTGGTTAAGTGGTTAGCAGCGAGTGCGGTGGCTCAGAGTGGTCATCGCAGCGCCGTGGCCAGAGTGGTCATCGCAGCTCCGTGGCCAGAGTGGTCATCGCAGCGCCGTGGCCAGAGTGGTCATCGCAGCGCCGTGGGCAGAGTGGTAAGCGCAGCGCCGTGGGCAGAGTGGTAAGCGCAGCGCCGTGGGCAGAGTGGTAAGCGCAGCGCCGTGGGCAGAGTGGTAAGCGCAGCGCCGTGGGCAGAGTGGTGAGTGCAGCGCCGTGGGCAGAGTGGTGAGCGCAGCGCCGTGGGCAGAGTGGTGAGCGCAGCGCCGTGGGCAGAGTGGTGAGCGCAGCGCCGTGGGCAGAGTGGTGAGCGCAGCGGCGTGGGCAGAGTGGTCAGCACACACATACACACACTCCGCTATACTTACCACCGGCCCTGCGTCTTCCCCGCTGCCTGGATCCTCAGTCGACATGTCGCCTCCCCCGGACAACTGGATCCAATATGGCATCTGGGAAGTCTGGCGAGACTTCCTGGACACCATCTTGGACAAAGTATGTCGCCGCCCCCGGACGACTGGATCCAATATGGTGTCCGGGAAGTTTTGCGAGACTTCCTGGACGCCATATTGGATCCAGTAGTTCGGGGGCGGCAACATGTCGACTGAGGATCTAGGCGGCGGACGCAGGGCCGGTGGTAAGTATAGCGGAGTGTGTGTGTGTATGTGTATGTGTATGTGTATATGTGTGTGTGTGTGTGTGTGTGTGTGTGTGTGTGTGTGGACAAAGTGATGGAAGTGTGAACAAAGTGATAGAAGTGCGGACAAAGTGACGGAAGTGTGGATAAAGTGACGGAAGTGCCTTGGGCTTCTATATATTAGATGGGAAGCAGCATGGGGGCTATATCCAGCCAAGGGGGACGTGTGCCAGCCAAAGGGGGACGTGTGCCAGCCAAAGGGGGACGTGTGCCAGCCAAATGGGGACGTGTGCCAGCACAGGGGGACTTGTGCTACCAATAGGGGACGTGTGCCAGCAATAGGGGACATGTGGCATCACCGGGGGATGTGTGCCAGCACAAGGGTGCTATATCCAATATAAGGGGGCCATATCCAGATTAGAGGGGCTAATTTTAGGATGGGGGCTATATCCCAGGAAGAGGGACAATGTACCAGGATGAGGGTGCTATGAGGGACATATACCCTATATGATTTGTTAGATGGATACTAACATTATAAGACGGTCCCCATTTAACATTAAAAATGATTTTTTTCTCTTTTCCTTCATCAAATTTGGGGGTGCGTCTTATAATCTGGTGCGTCTTATAAAGCGAAAAATACTTTACTTTGTTTATGCTAATTTGATCAGAAAAGCATAAAATCCATCCCACCAAAAAAATGTGTACCCATCGGGATGGATGGTGGTCCTAAGCTGTCCTAAATCCTTACCATGTTCAAAAGACGTCAGTGTGAATAAGGGCAGAGGAGGACAGGGTCCGACTAACACACCCATCCATGAGTAGTTATACAGATGTAATACGGTACTTGGCTTCGAATGGATAGTCACTCCCCTGTTTGCCCGAAGTACAAAAAACTGCATTAAAACCACAAAGATGAGCCAGACTATAAAATGGTACAGGTGCAAAGTGTAAGACCACATTCACACCGTGGCCATTTCACAGACAAAACCCTATAAAAAAAATCATAATGAGCATGTACCCTTCAGCAAGTAAGTAGTAATAGTGCATGTAAATAATAGGGATGAAATCAGCTGTATCAAATGGCTTATATATGACATTGTGACCAGTTGTTTCTCTTCACTGATAAAATGTAGATCAGATATCTTTTGTACCTGGACTGAGGAACGGAGCAGATTTATGTAAGTTTAGTAGAAAACATTTCTGTAAAACTTGTAATGTATTGATCTAAATTTCTGCTTATTTTGGGCTCAAGAGTCTAATGGTTGGAACTAATTTAGTAATTCTTTATAATTGACAACTATTCCTGTATGCACAAATACTGTCATTTACTAAGTTGGATCACCTACTGGACTCCTAAGCCCAGAATAAACAGTGATTTAGATAAATAACTTGCAAGTTCTGCTAATCATTTCCCAAGAACTGTTCTAAAAATCTTCTCTTCTCCTGCTGTACAGTAGAATGGGGTCATAGATTCATATTCCACCAAGGACCGCATCCTCAAGGAGTTTGTATGTTCTCCTCGTGTTCCATGTTCCATGGGTTTCCTCCGGGTGTTCCATAGACATATAAGATGTTTAGATTGTAAACTTCAATGGGGACAATGATGATGATGTCTGTAAAGCACTACCGAATATAATGGCACTTTGAAATCAATGCATATACATACATAATAATGTCATACACAATTGTTGATGTATATTAGATCTACAGAAGGAAAGAGTGTTGTTTAATTTGCATGAGAGGCAGGCTGTTCCTGGACACATGGGATAGCTATATTGTGCGCTCACTGGCAGATTCATGTGTCCGCCCCTGGTTCCCACTCCTTCACTCTCGTAGAATGGTGTCTCACGCTCATGACAGATGCAAATATGCTACAACTCTCTCTTCTTTTTGTTGTTTACCATTGGAAATTAAATTCAGAAGAGATCAATAATCTACTTTTTTATTTCAAGACAAGAAATGTTGAAGTCCATTGTAGGGAAATTCTTGAGGTGCCATCACACACATCAATACGATGAACGATTTTGTTAGCGATCACATGCACGTGCGATCGCTAACAAAATCGTTCAGATCGCTGGTGAACTGTCACAGAGGCAGACTCACCATCGATCAATGGACCAGAGACATCGTGGAAACGATTTAAATATCGTTTCCATGATGTCTTGCTCCCGCTGCCAGGCTGTGGTAAGCGGGAGCAGGCTGGTCTCCAAGGTAAACTGCGCATATCTAGGCAGCGCGCTGTGTACCTTGGATACCAGCCGGTGAACAGAGAAGGTTGGTAACCAAGGTATACATCGGGTATCTAGGCAGCGCGTGCTGCCTAGTTACCCGCAGTTTACCTTGGATACAAGCTCCCAGCACTTGCAGGGAGGCGCTGGGAGCTGGCTTGTCGGTCGTCTCCCGGTGTCACACGCAGCGATGCTGTGTGTCCACTGGGCGACCAACGATAGATTTGAGGTCCTGTCCTCAAACCAAACGATGAACGATCAGCCGACTGATCATTCATCGTTTGTAGTGTCACACGCCACGGTGTCGTTTCAACATCGCTCAAGCGTCACAGAACACGTGACTATTGATCGGTTTCGGCAACGATATCGTTACGTGTGACGTGGCCTTTAGATCTTTCTTTAACTGTTAGGCCACAGAAATTATGAATTTTCCTCAGCAACTGAACTATGGCACCAGCACAATAAACATCTGTTTTCAAAATTCTTTTTTCTACGTCTTGGCAAAAATTTGTTTCGGCCTGGAAAGTATATTAGACTCAATGCGGTACAAAGTCGTAGGAAAAAGTTTTAATTTTGGCATCCATAAGGTTTGCTGCTTCCGTTTCTATAATGGCAAGTTGCTTTTTCTCTGATTAGATGAATTATAAATAATTTCATGTTATGAAAATTAACTTAATCACAGGAAAACGTTCCCATCAACCTTGCCATAATATGACCTTACTATATAGGCCATTTCAATGATCTTCTAATTAACTCAGGAGAAACTGTTAAGGTGGACATGGCAGCTAATTTTGCTCTGTTATGCTGATTGAATTTTAGGAACACACTGGATGCTTTAAAAATCCTTATTTTCTGTCAAGCAAAGAAGTCATCATTCATTTGTTTAGACAGGGATTTACAGGGCAGGACATTGCTGCTTGTAAGATTACGCCTAAATCAGTCATATATTAGTTAATCAAGAACTTCACAGAATAAAGTTAAGTTGCTGTGAAAAAGGCTTCATAGAGAAAGTAAAGCAAGTGCCAAGACTGTCACCTGAAGAGGATTCAGCTAAGGGAGCGATTCAGTATCAGCGCAGAGCTTACTCTGGATTGACAAGAGGCAGGTACCAGTGCGTCTGCACGCACAGTGAGGCAAAGTCTTTTGAAGTCTAGTCTGGTGTCAAGAGCAGCAAAGTTATTTATATCAAAGAAAAATATCGGAACAAAATGGCATTCTGCATGACATATAGGGAGTGGACTACAGATATTTTTTCTGATGATGTCCACTTTAGACTGTTTGGAATATTTAGAAGAATCATTGTCAGGAGATGAAAAGGTGAGAACTTTCATAGTCTTGTCACCTGCCAGCAGTAAAGCACCCTGAGACCTTCGTATGTTGGTGTTGCGTTTCATTCATGGGATCACAGTCGCAGTTTTGCTTAAGAACATTGGTATGATAAAGAATTGTATCGCAACATTCTACAAAGCAACTTCTCGTAATGATCTAAGCCAGTTTGTGGATGAGCTATGCTTTTCCATCTTAATGTAGACCATGTCACAAGGCGAAAATGATAATTCAGTGGTTCAGTGAACAAAACAATGACATTTTTGGTCCATGACGAGTGAACTTCCTATATCTTAATCTCATTGATAATTAGTGGTCAATCTTCAAAAAGAGAGTAGAGAAAAAAACCACAAAAACAATGACATTATGATGACTCGAAGCACTGATTAGGCAAGAATGGATTGCCATCAGCCAGAATTTGGCCCTGAATCTGATATCTAGCATGTCATGGTGAATTGTAGGCCTTCAAAAATAAGGGTCAACAGTATAAATATTGAGTTTTACATAAACTTGATTCATTTGTCAATAAAAGTGTAAAAACATTAAATTATTACACACAAAAAGAAAACGGTATAAGAGGGCAGTATCAGTCCTTAAGTGTGGAATATTGTGGGCATACCTTGTAGTTCAGAGATGACCCATCAGAGATAGTTCATGCTTTGCTGCTCGTCTGGCTCAGCCTAGTCCTGGGCAGTGAAATCTGAAAGTTGAAGATAGCCGCGGCATGCTCCCGGTTGGACCAGGTTGGACCTGTTGAAGCACACAAAACAGCTGTTGTCCTCATACCACCTGACTCTGTCCACTCTGCCCCCTCGCTCACCTGGCATTGTGCATCGGTTTTTATGCATTGATGCAATAAAGGAAGTGATTTCACTCTCTGGGAGCATGCCGCGGCTTTCTTCACCGTTGCGTATTAAATTCTTATAATTGTATTTAAGTAACCATAGAAATGTCTGAGTAAAAGATCTAAAAATACCGAAGCAGCATACTTTGTGAAACCAAAAATTGGGTCAGTCCCAAACCTTTTAGCCACAAATGTATTTTTCACTTGTATATGAGGCAAAATAAGTTGGCCCAAAGTTATTTGTCTAAAGATATATAAGACCTCATTAAAGGTATAATGTCAGTTTTTGTGCTTAGCACTTAGTTCAGTTGGTGAAAAGTATTAAGTGTCCGCTCTGTGGCCTGACTGAGATCTAACCGCTAGAGAAATTCCAAGTCCTGTCATACAATAGACTTTGATAAACTACTTTTTCAGTTGATCAACATGAAAGAGGAAACTGAAGCAAGTTAATATTGTACAGCAGGAATAGGAAGCTTGGAGAGGCACCCGCACTGTCTCTGAAGTCTGCTGGAACACAGATTGTTACTGCTCCGTAGGAAGCTACTTTTCCTTCCTGCTCCAAGGAGCAAAGCATGCTCAGTTTGATTGCCAGTGCTGCAATTGTTTGATTTGACTGTAAGACATAATCATTTCATTGTGCTAGAAATAATGCCGGGTTTTCACTTATTAGCTGTATAATGTGGTCTCAATGCAGGGACAGTTTCATCACCATCAAAATAATCCTGCGTTAATAGCATTTTAGAAAACAGCAGCTGCTGAATTTGTGGAACAACTGCTGGGAAAACTATTGAAAAGCAGCTGTTTTTTGGTTAACGCTAAAACGACTAATCTGCTATTACTGCTCTATAGGACCTGGGAATGCAAGTGCTTTATACTACAGTATAGGCAAAAGTTCCTTTTTTGGCACCAATGCATAAGTGTGTCTGGGCCCCTATTATAAAAGATACATAAAACATTCAACTCCTCCTTGCAATTTAGATAGCTGTTGACTGGTAATGGTTCCCATACATAGGAGCACTGACATTACTCCTGAGTTCTTTATGAAAGAGCTACTACCAGACATCTTTGGAGGGGAACTTTATTTAGAGAACAAAGGATAATCAGTGTGAAATTGGACATTCCAGATCCTTTTCTTCCCCAACATAATCTGTATGGGTAGAGTCAGGGAGTCTCATGCACATTAGATTGCTCAAACCTATTTAAATCAATGGGTTTGGCCAATGTTACTCTAATGCAGTGGCCCATAAACCTTTTTGACCTTGAGATTCACATTCAGCTCTGAGGGTACCGTCACACCTGGTGATGTCGGCGGCGAATTTTTAGGCGACGCTGGGGTGTGGCCTATCACAGCTGACATTGCCAATGCGGCGCTCAATGTGACTGGGCGAGGGCGACGCATTTGAGTGGTCGTCTGGTTTCAGAGTAGTGCTCTGAAACCAGGCGGCCGATCTGGGGCGATTTGTACACATCGCCCCATGTAAACAGCCATAGGCTCCCATTGTACTGCATCGCCGCTGGGGTTTTGAGACACCCCGGCGGCGATGCCGCCTGTCAGATCGCCGGTGCGTCACTGTAGGTGTCACCCCATGTAAATGGGGTACGGCGACAAAAATGTGCGCGCTCCCGCCTGTCGCCGCCGACATCTCCGGCGGCGTCGCCAGGTGTGACGTGCCCTGAAAGAGGGTCGTAGGCCACATCCAGCTCCCCCCCCCAACAGCAGTGACACCCAAAGCTCTCATTGCCAGTATAATGATCCCAAAAGCTTTCAAACAAGCCACAGAAATTACGAGCAGTATACCAAGATCCAGGAATTCCAACCTTACCCCTATTCAGATCTGCTCTTCTCTGTGGGGCTGTTCACAAAAGTCACCATCTGGAGACCTACTCTTCATAGCTTTATGTAGACCTGGTGATAAGGCCTTATTCACACGTCCGTGCCTCCGGTACGTGTGACTTCCGTTTTGCCGCATACCGGAGACACGTAAACATGTACACTATTGTTAATAGTCATTTCAACTCGTTCAAGTTTTCACACAGATGGGGTGTCCTTGACAAGAACACACGGCCGCATGTTCGTTTTTTGGCCTGTAGTACGGATGCCAAACAGACTGCACTCTGATCTGATCCATGTGACAAGTGCTGCAGTAAAGCATGTCACTAAAATTAATGGATTTTATATTTGCTTGTATCTGATGTTGCTGGCACACTCGCTTCCGGTCTTCACCCTTTAATAAGGTCATGAATATTCACTTCACTGACTCCAGCAGTGGACCTGGAAGCAAGTGGGACAGCAGTGCTGGAGATAGAGAAGTATAAACATTTATGCTGTCCGTGTATTATCAAAATGTCACATGGATCGCACATGAATGACGCATAGATGCATGAAACTGACCCTTACACACTTGTTTTTTGCACGGATGTGTGAAAGGGGCCTGGTGCAGTTGGAAGACAGTTGTGAGTCACATATCACGGGCCCGTGAGCCATGTGCCGCTCCTGAGCTATAGGTTGTAGACCCATGCTCTAAAGGCCATGCCAAACGCTTCAATCTCGTTCACGACATCGTTCAAAAGTCACGTGTCTGGTGACGCACAAACAATGTCGGAACGGCATCGTAGCGTGTAACACAACGATGTCACCAGCCAAATTGAACGATCGTTCAACCCAGATTTGTGAACATGTTCTCAAATTTGGCGATGAACGATCCTTCGACCTGCTGGATCATGCTGGGTGGCACCGCGATGAACGATCTCCCAACGGCACAGCCTATGCTGGGAGATGGTAACCATAGTACACATCCGGTTACTAAGCGCCACTTAGTTGGCCCTGATCGCTTTTGAGTCTGCCTGTGTGGCAGCTCACCAGCGATCAGAACGATGTTGTTAGCATGAGATTGCTAACAACATCGTTCACAAGATTGAAGTGTGTGACGTGGCCTTAATGTTTAGGGGAGAAATAGTCCAAGTTAATTTATATGAGTTGATATAACCTATTTGTTGATTAAAATTCCTGTTCAATTAAGACTTATAAGGTCACTGGTCTTATTCATTGATCCATTCCTATTACGTGGAAGGTTCCTCTTATCAGTATGCTGCCTGCACTATACAGTTGGGTCCAGAAATATTTGGACAGGGACTGAATCTTCATGATTTGGGCTCTGAAGACCAATATTCTTTATTTGGAATTAAACATTTTCTACAAAGCCACCTCAATTTAGAGACTCAACAGTAACTGCACAAATTTACTTTACCATTTTGTAAAGAATCAGGCAATGATTACCTGAAGCCTGGAAGCCATGGATGTCACCAAACGCTAGGTGTACTCCTTTGGCAGGAAGGAGAGTGTTAAAGCTGCCGCCATGGAGCCAAGGACATCAACATAGTAATCTTCAATATGTGATTTATTTCAACAAGTTTCAGAGTAAAACTCTATCAGGGACATCACATTAAGAAGCGATACTATTGAACAGGTGGTATATATTAAATTTCCACCAAAGGTTTATGGTTTATGTTGACACTTTATATAAAAGTTATATATGTGTGTTGATTGTTTGATGCCGCATACTTCAGCTGATACAACGGCTGACAGCATTGTAGGTTATTTTAATTCTTGTTATGTACATACCCCCTGTTCAATATCATTGCTTCTTAATGTGATGTTCCAAATGAAAGAGTTTTACTCTAAAGCGCATTGAAATAAATTTCACATTGAAGATTACTATGTTGATGTCCTTGGTTCCACGGCAGCAGCTCATTAACCCTCTCCTTCCTGACATTTGAGTATCATCCAATACCAGAGCTGCAGCAGCTGTCTGCTTTTGTCAGGCTGTTACCAGTGGTTCTGTCTGACACAACCCCAACAGGTGAGCAAAACCATACTTATAGGTTATACCTTTTGTCTCAGATAAAACACTTTTGTGCTTCATTCATAACCATATTTTAGGCTTTCCTCCTCTGTGATGCTTTGACAGGTTTTTATTGCAGCTAACTTCAGTTGTTGCTTGTTTGTGGGTCTTTCTGCCTTAGGCTATGTTCACACATTGCGCTTTTTTTGCGCAGGTGCTTTTTTCAGCATTTTGCACCCGCGCAAAAAAGCCCTGTAAAAAAAACGTGGTTCATTCATACACCGTGTTTTTATGGGGCTACTTCTTCAGTGATGTCACAGAGGGGAGGAAGAATCCTGTTCCTCCTCCCCTCTGTGACATCTGTCACAGTCCCGTTTGATTTTGCAGTGTGTTATACACTGTGAAATCAAATGTTAAAGAATGACAAATGTATTAAAAATAATAAACATTTTTATACTTGCCCTCCGCCGGGTGTTCCGGAGCCGGGAGCAGCAGGACCCGAGCAGCAGGACCTTGCGTGATGTCATCGGGCTGTCATCGGGCGCTGTGATTGGCGGCTTGCGATTATTTGATATGCAAGTCATAGGACATCACATATCACATGACCGCGAGCTGGCCAATCAGCTGTCTAGCAAGGTCCTGCTGGTCGATACCTGCTGCTGCTCCCGGCTCCGGAACACCCGGTGGAGAGGTAAGTATAAAAATCTTTATTATTTTTAATACATTTGTCATTCTTTTACATTTGATTACGCAGTGTATAATGCACTTTGAAATCAAATGGGGCTGTGATAGATGTGACACAGGGGAGGAGGAACAGGATTCTTCCTCCCCTCTGTGATATCAGTGCCGGCGTATTCCCGCTGGAATTGCGCATCGTCTGAATGGCGATGCGTAATTCCAGCGGGAATAATGGGCAAAATATGGGAGAAAGCGCGGGCACAGCTGCGCAAAGAATTGACATGTCAATTCTTTTTACGCCCGCACTTTCTCCCATAAAAGCGCTGCGTATAATTACGCAGTGTATGTACGGCAAAGTGAATTTCACATTCACTTTGCCGGCAGACACAAGGCACATTGCGCATTTTTGAAAAGCGCGCAAAAAAAAGCGTTAAAAAATGCACAGTGTGTGAATGTAACCTTAAAGGGAAGGTGCCTCAATTTTTTTTGCTTTAAAAGTTGATTATTTAAACAACTATTTTTAATACAAAATTAAATACATTAATTTAAGAGTTTAATTTTTTTGCACCCTCTGGGGACTGCCAACTGCATTTGCTGGTGTGTAATGATAGTTACACACCTCAAATACAGTAGCAACCTGTACAGGGGAGACAGTAGTCAGTGTCTGACCCTATCTCCTACACTGTAGTTTCTCCTACTGTGACCTGGGAATGTTCCCTGAGCTGTCCAGGTCATAGCTCTGGGAGGAGATTGACCTAGCTGTAGGAGGAGCTGTCGGGACACCAGAGTAACTGAAGGAGGTGCAGGCAGCCGAGGTCTAGGATGAGTTGAGTATCTGTGACGGAGGTGAGAGGTGATCAGTAGCCTAGTATCAGTAGTGCAGTAGTTCATCATCACTAGAGATGAGTGAACCTTTTGAAGTTCGGCTCGGTTTTCCAAATGGGCATATGTTCGTCAAATAGGTCGGCAAACATTTTGCCGAATTTCCATTTTACAGTGGAGCCCCACTGTTCTGGCACAGACATTAACTTCCTACACTATTATTACTTAAAGGAAAACTGTCAGGTCAAAAATCCATATGTAACTGCTATAATTTTCTAATTCCTGGCTCTAAACTCTATTTATGCATTTAATTCATTTATATTCCCCTCCTATCTTCTGTAAGCTTCAACTAAAAAGATTCATTCCATCAGTGAGTGATCCACTTAGTTCTCTGCTGTCCACTCCCCATAGATGAATATGCATGTCACATACTCACATCACATCACAGCACAGGAGATCACTGGGGGCACTGTATTCTCCTCTCTGCTCTCTGTGTTCGCAGCATCACATGAGATCAAATACAACATTGAAACTGTCACAGCACAACAGGATGTCTGCTTAAAGAAACAAATGGAGTCTACATGAGGCAGATCTGTGTAGCTCTCTCCCTCCGTGGTATCCTCAACAGAACAGACCTCCTGTAAGTGATACCTGACTCTGCACTGTTGGAGGAGGGAGGAGAGAGTTGCTGAGAGGGAGTGTGTAATTACATAACAGTTTATACAGCACCAGGACTATTTCTGTTTGGTTATAATGGAGAGGACTAATCCAGGAGCTCCTTGCAGTGTCTGACAATGCTGATAACATGGAAACTACAAACGGTACAATAATAATTTTACATGTTTTTAAAAGGTCTGCCCAGGCTCTATTCAAGGGTAAAATTCTTATCATACTGAAAAATGACCTGACAGTGTCGCTTTAAATGGTCAGTCTGAGACCAGCAACTTTCCTATTACCTCCCTATGTAATTTATCCCTATAACATAAGCTATTTTCTAATGTACTTGCTTTATTAATTCCCTATGGTTCCCTCTCTACACTGTCTAATAGCTATTATTTTTTTTTTTTATTTCCTGCTTCATGATGTATTATGTGAGAGCCCCCAGTGCATTCTGGGATCCTCATACAGAGCATCATCAAGCTGACAAGCTCCAGGTACTTCCTCAGCCCCTTCCTGAAACAGTGTGACGCTAGTTCCAGGGGTGGGGCTGTCCAAATTTTTACAAAGGTCTCCAGCCCCCATTCTCTCCTCCCCGCTTTGTGAATTCTCAGCCCCACCCCCTTCTCTCCCCGCATTGTGCCTTCCTTCTCAGCCCACCCATTTCCCCCTCCCGACATTGTGCTTTCTCAGTCCCCCCTTCTTATCCCCTCTCTGCAGTCTGCCTTCTCATCCCCCCCACCTTCTTTCCTCCATTAACTCCTATTTTTATCCACTCCCCGCACCATGTCACATCTTCCCTGACATGCTGTCTCTCTACCTCTGTGTGATCATGAATATCAGATCGGCCATGCAGGAGCAAATAAGTGATGTTAGTGGGTATCCCGAGGCTTATGCATATTGATGAGCTGGGAGCTTGCACTGACATCACTTGTGGGCAGTGCTTATGCCCTCCTGCATGACCGGTCTAACATTCACGATCACCTAGAGGGAGAGACGCAACATGTCAGTGAAGATGTCACACTGTACTGCAGGGAGCTGGTAAGAAGGGTGGTGGGAGGCTCTTAAGGCACACTGTGGGTAGGGTGGGAGAAGTAGGGAGGGTAAGAATGTGGACTGCAGGGAGAGAAGGGGGTGTGGCTGAAAATTCACACTGCTTGGAGGGGAGACCTTTGTAAACATATGGATATTACTGCCCCAGGAACTAGCATCACAGTGACTTTGTTTCAGGGAGGGGCTGAGGACATGTCTGGAGCCTGTCAGCTCAGCTCAGCCTTTCATGAAGCAGGAAATAGGAAAAATAAAAACAATAGCTGTTAAACAGTATGGAGAGAGCCATATGGAATTAATAAAGGAAGTATGTTAGAAAATAGCTTAGATTGAAGAGAGAAATTAGATAGGGAGTTAAGAGGAAAGTTGCTGGTCTCAGACTAACCCTTTAACAAGCTTCAGCGCTGCTGTCACCATGCTTCTGTGCCCGCTCATGAACCTCAGACATATTCACTGCTCCCCACTCCCCTGATTGAATAAAGACAGGTTCAGCACTGCCCACCCTACCCCCAACCTCTTTAATTGGTTGATAGTATGGCAACCAAACTGATGTCAGATTACTTTAAAAGTAAATAAATAATTGAAAAAGTTGTCGTGCCCCCCTCCCCCTTCCAATTTTGATCAGGCAAGATAAAGCTGCAAGCTGTGGTCTACAGGGTGTCTGCTGTACCCTAGATGGAACAGAAAGATAGGGGATATCTCACAGCTTTTTTTTTTTTTTTTTAAATTAATTAGGCTGCCTTCACATTTGCGTTCCCCTCCGCAGCGTTCTGCGGAGGGGAGCCGCAATGTGACCGCAGCACCGCAAGCCCCTATCTTTATAATGGGAGCGCATGGTGCTGCGCTTGACTGCGCAAGATCGTGCGCACCCATTCACTTCCATATGTGATCTGTGCGCAGGCGGATGCCTGCCCACAAATCACCCAGTCTCGTCCGCACCATAAATGCAACATGTCCGCACCATAAATGCAACGCAGAACGCTGCGGAGGGGAACGCAAATGTGAAAGTAGCCTTAGTTTTTCAAAGCTAAGTACCATGCTAAAACCACCCTTTAGTGCAATGTGAAAGACACTAGAGGGTGCAAGCTTACAATCTATAAGGGGGGAGCGACATCGTAACTCTTTGACATCTACAAAAATTAGAACATCATCAAAAAGATAATTAATTTCAGTAATTCAATACATAAAGTGAAATGCATCGATTATATAGATTGACAGTTGTGGCCAAAAGTACTGACACCCCTGCAATTCTGTCAGATAATACTTAGTTTCTTCCTGAAAATGATTGCAATCTCAAATTCTTTGGTATTATTATTTTCATTTAATTTGTCTTCATTGAAAAAACACAAAAAGAATTGTCCTAAAGCCAAATTGGATCTAATTCCACACCAAACATAAAAAGGGGGTGGACAAAAGTATTGGCACTGTTAGAAAAATCATGTGATGCTTCTCTAATTTGTGTAATTAACAGCACCTGTAACTTACCTGTGGCACCTAACAGGTGTTGGCAATAACTAAATCACACTTGCAGCCAGTTGACATGGATTAAAGTTGACTCAACCTCTGTCCTGTGTCCTTGTGTGTACTACATTGAGCATGGAGAAAAGAAAGAAGACCAAAGAACTGTCTGAGGACTTGAGAAACCAAATTGTGAGGAAGCATGAGCAATCTCAAGGCTACAAGTCCATCTCCAAAGACCTGAATGTTCCTGTGTCTACCGTGCGCAGTGTCATCAAAAAGTTTAAAGCCCATGGGACTGTGGCTAACCTCCCTAGATGTGGACGGAAAAGAAAAATTGACAAGAGATTTCAACGCAAGATTGTGCGGATGGTGGATAAAGAACCTCGACTAACATCCAAACAGGTTCAAGCTGCCCTGCAGTCCGAGGGTACAAAAGTGTCAACCCGTACTATCCGTCGGCGTCTGAATGAAAAGGGACTGTATGGTAGGATATTATTTGCAAAAGTACACTGGAGCTAGCAATTAGCACTTGAGCTGCTGCAGTAGTCTGAAGGCAGTACCGCGTATTTAATCGCCTTAGGCTGCGTTCACACTGGGCGTATTTGTTGCGCTTTTTTGCGCGCGTATTTCCCCCCAAAGCGGACCTGCGTCTGCGTGTCACAGCAAAGTGAATGCACTTTCACTTTTGCTGTTCACACGCAGCGCAATTTTCGGCCGCGCTTTTATGGGAGAAAGCGCGCACGTAAAAAGAATGAACATGTTCATTCTTTCCGCCTTTTTACGTGCGCCTTCTCCCATAGGCCCCATTTTAAACCGCTGGAATTACGCATCGTCGTTTAGACGATGCGCATTCCAGCGCGGGGCAAGGGGTATGGAGGAAATGATGTCACACAGGAACAGCCCCAGGGAAAACAGGAACAGGAAATCCCACCATTTTGGGATTCCTGCTTTCCCGTGGCTGTCCCTGGGTCCCGCTGCACCCGCCGGCCATTATCTGCTCCAGCTTCCCCTGTGTCCATATCCCCGCTCCGTCCAGCCCCCCCTGTGTCCATATCCCCGCTCCGTCCAGCCCCCCTGTGTCCATATCCCCGCTCCGTCCAGCCCCCCCTGTGTCCATATCCCCCTGTGTCCTGTCCAGCCCGCACCCTCCCATACCGGTCCCCGCCATCCACCCGCCCTCCTCCTATAGTTTTTCTGCCGGCGGGCTCATGCGCCCACCGGTCAAGCTGCAGGCCCCCTCCTCCCTGCTCTTACCCACCCCCCTGCTCGTACCCAGCCCTGCTCACCTATTCCGGTCCGGCGGGCTGCACGCGCCTGTTGACCGGCCCACACCGTCGGCCTCCTCTGCAGTCTCCGGTGTGGCCCCTCTTCTCAGGGGCTCCTCCTCCTCATCGGTGGGTAAGTATGAATGGATGGATGGGTGAATGTATGTATGTATGTATGTGTGCGTGCTTGGATGAGTGCGTGCATGAATGTCAGCTTGCATGAATGTCAGCGTGCATGCGTGGATGTGCGTACGTGGATGTGTGCGTACGTGGATGTGCGTGGATGTGGGTGCGTGGATGTCAGCGTGCGTGCGTTGATGTGTGTGTGGATGTTAGCGTGCGAGGATGTTGGCGTGCGTGGATGTGTGCGAACGTGGATGTGTGCGTACGTGGATGTGTGCGAACGTGGATGTCGGCATGTGTGCGTTGATGTGTGTGTGGATGTGCGTGCGTGGATGTCAGCGTGTGAGGATGTCAGCGTGCGTGGATGTGTGCGTACGTGGATGTGTGCGAACGTGGATGTCAGCATGCGTGCGTTGATGTGTGTGTGGATGTGCGTGCGAGGATGTCAGCATGCGTGCGTTGTGTGTGGATGTGCGTGCGTGGATGTCAGCGTGCGTGGATGTGTGCGAACGTGGATATGTGCGTACGTGGTTGTGTGCGTACGTGGATGTGTGCGAACGTGGATGTCAGCATGTGTGCATTGATGTGCGTGCGTGGATGTCAGCGTGCGAGGATGTCAGCGTGCGTGGATGTGTGCGAACGTGGTTGTGTGCGTACGTGGATGTGTGCGAACGTGGATGTCAGCATGTGTGCATTGATGTGCGTGCGTGGATGTCAGCGTGTGAGGATGTCAGCGTGCGTGGATGTGTGCGAACGTGGTTGTGTGCGTACGTGGATGTGTGCGAACGTGGATGTCAGCATGCGTGCGTTGATGTGTGTGTGGATGTGCGTGCGTGGATGTCAGCGTGCATGAATGTCAGCTTGCATGAATGTCAGCGTGCATGCGTGGATGTGCGTGCGTGGATGTGTGCGTACGTGGATGTGCGTGGATGTGGATGTGCGTGCGTGGATGTCAGCGTGCGTGCGTTGATGTGTGTGTGGATGTGTGTGCGTGGATGTGCGTGCGTGGTTGTGTGCGTGCGTGGATGATGGGTGCATACATGGATGGATGGGTGCAACAAGGGATCAAGTGTCCCCTTGTTATAGTCTCTGGGATCATAGTCATGGTGCACTGTATAACAGATCATTGTCATACAGTGCACCACAACTCTGACCCCCGAGACTGTAGGAAGAGGACACTTGATCCCTTGCTGTAGTCTCTGGATTGAGCAGAGGCGATCGAGCATCGTGGGACCTTCGTTGTGGACTACGTTGGAGGCGATCGAGCGTCGTGGGACCTTTGTTGTGGACTACGTCGGATCTTTATAATAAAGATGGAGTCCGAATTTTGTTTGTGTTTTTTTTCAAAAAAAAAGATTTTTCTGTGTGTGTATTTTCTGACTATTTACCAGAGATTCCTAATGGCGGGTCTAACATTGGCCCTATATTATGAATCTCGGGCTTAGTGCCAGCTGCCAATAAAAAGCTGGCATTAACCCCTTTATTACCCATTTTGCCACCGGCACCAGGGCAACTGGAAGAGCATGGGTACAGCGCCAGAAAATGGCGCCTCAATGAATGCGCCATTTTCTGGGGCGGCTGCGGGCTGCAATTCGCAGCATGGGGGACCCAGAACGCTTGGGCCTTTCCATGCTGAGGATTCCAGCCCCCAGCTGCCTAGTTGTACCTGGCTGGGCCAAAAATATGGCGGAGCCCTATGTCATTTTTTTTTCTAGAATTAGTTCTAGAAATAAAAAAAAAAAATGGGCTTTGCTGTATTTTTGGTTGCAGCCAGGTACAACAAGGCAGCTGGGGGTTGCTGGCAGTCTGTAGCTGCCAAGTTGTACCTGGCTGGACTAAAAATATGGCGGAGCCCCATGTCATTTTTTTTTCTAGAATTAGTTCTAGAAATAAAAAAAAATGGGCTTCGCTGTATTTTTGGTTGCAGCCAGGTACAACGAGGCAGCTGGGGGTTGCTGGCAGTCTGTAGCTGCCAAGTTGTACCTGGCTGGACCAAAAATATGGCGGAGCCCTACGTAATTTTTTTTTCTCTAGAATTAGTTCTAGAAATAAAAAAAAAAAAGTCCTAAGTTGTATTTTTGGTAGCCAGCCCAGGTACAACTTGGCAGCTGGCTGACTGGAATCCTCAGCGTGGAGAGACCCAAATGTTGTGGGTCCCCCACGCTGCAAATTGCAACCCACAGCCACCCAAGAAAATAGCGCATTCATTAGAGGCAGCATTTTCTGGTGCTGCAACCCAACTCTTCCAGTTGCCCTTGTGCTGGTGGCACACAGGTTCTCCATACACGACATGGTGTCCGCTAACAATTTCAATGGAAAATTAGCTCCAATTGTTAGCGGAAACCTTGTTGCGTATGGAGAGCCCCTCCCTGTGTGCCTGAACATTGGAGCTCCCCCACAAGTGACCCCATTTTGGAAACTAGACCCCCTAAGGAACTTATCTAGATGCATAGTGAGCACTTTGTTTCCCCAGGTGCTTCATAAATTGATCCGTAATAAGGAATAAGTACGTTTTTATTTTCACAAAAATTTATTTTTTCATTTTTACGGATCAATTTGTGAAGCATCTGGGGGTTCAAAGTGCTCAATATGGATCTAGATATGTTTCTTTGGGGGTCTAGTTTCCAAAATGGGGTCACTTATGGGGGAGCTTCAATGTGGAGACACACGGGGACCCTCCAAACGCGACATGGTGTCCGCTAACAATTTGAATGGAAAATGAGCTCAAATTGTTAGCGGACACCATGTTTGGAGGGTCCCTGTGTGTCTCCACATTGGAGCTCCCCCACAAAGGGAGGCTAAGGAGGACATGGAGGAGACGAGACCGGGAGGCCAGGGACGACAGGAAAGGGAGGCCAGGGAGGAGAGGAGGCCACTGTACAGTGCTAACCACTGAGCCACTGTATACAGTGCTAACCACTGAGCCACCGTATACAGTGCTAACTACTGAGCCACCATACAGTGCTAACCACTGAGCCACCATATACAGTGCTAACCACTGAGCCACCATATACAGTGCTAACCACTGAGTCACCATATACTGTGCTAACCACTGAGCCACCATATACAGTGCTAACCACTGAGCCACCATATACAGTGCTAACCACTGAGCCACCATACAGTGCTAACCACTGAGCCACCATATACAGTGCTAACCACTGAGTCACCATATACAGTGCTAACCACTGAGCCATCATACAGTGCTAATCACTGAGCCATCATACAGTGCTAATCACTGAGCCACTGTACAGTGATTACCACTGAGCCACCGTATACAGTGCTAACCACTGAGCCACCATATACAGCGCTAACCACTGAGCCACCGTACAGTGCTAACCACTGAGCCACCATATACAGTGCTAACCACTGAGCCACCATATACAGTGCTAACCACTGAGCCACCATATACAGTGCTAACCACTGAGCCACCATATACAGTGCCAACCACTGAGCCACCATATACAGTGCCAACCACTGAGCCACCAGACAGTGCTAACCACTGAGCCACCATATACAGTGCCAACCACTGAGCCACCATACAGTGCTAACCACTGAGCCACCATATACAGTGCCAACCACTGAGCCACTGTACAGTGATTACCACTGAGCCACTGTACAGTGATTACCACTGAGCCACCATATACTCCATATAAATCTTGCAACAACAGTGTAGTTTCTGGAGAGAGGACTGTGCTATTCAGCGGCTATTTCTACGGCACCTGTTCATTTCATCGCACTCCCGATGCAATAGCAATTTTTTTGTTGTTTCCAATCTCAATTTCTCTATTGCTAATAGCTGGCTGTCACACTGACGGCTGACATTACCAATAGGGGCTTGGTGGCAGCTGTCAAAAAAGGTGTCACCAACCCCGTTATTACCCAGACTGCCACCGCCCAGGGCAGCTGCAAGAGCAAGGTACCTGCCAGGTTTGGCATCTCTCATTGAGGCGCCACTCCTGGGGTGGCTGTTGGCTGCGGTCCTTAGCGTGGGGGGCCCAGAACGGTTGGGCCTCACCACGCTGAGGATTCCAGCCCCCAGCTGCTTGGGTTACCCTTGCTGGACATAGAAAATGCAGCATGTAGATTGTCCATTCTCTAGTACACTCTTCAATGGAGAATGTAATAATGGAAAAGAAAGGAAATGACATCACAAGGCTTTTTTTTTTCTTATTTTTTTTTAACAAACTTCATTTCTATGTGTTTGCAGTACACATGCAGAAAAAACGCGTCCGTAAAAAAAACGCATCAAAAAACGCATGTGTGTGAACACACATGCGTTTTTTTACACGCGTAAAAAAACGCGCGTATTTCTTTAGAAAACTGCATGCGTAAAAATACGCGACAAAATACGCACTGTGTGAACGCAGCTTTATTGTTGTTTAAATCAATTATTATCTATTTGTGAGACTATGCGCTAGCTCTAAAAATAATAAATAAATAAAACTATTCCTTCCACTTTCTTTACCCTTCCAGGGGATATTTATTAAAAATTATCTGTATAATTACAACTTATGTAATTTAGATGCCTACTTATATCTTTATTATTCTATACTAATTATAGCAAAAAACTAAAATATCTATCAACAATCTAAGTAAAAACTGATATATCAATAATTAAAAATTAAAACCTAATATATTAGGATACAGGACTAGAACCCATTATAGACCATAAAGACTACATTTTTCTAATTGTATTGCGTTAATAGATACCCCAACTGGAAGTCTGCCACCCATAACCATCATCATTAGGAGGAACAGATAACAAGCACTTCAATATTTAGAGGTAAGAATGAAAATAGTATTCAGCAAAGTAAATAAATACTCCTAAAGGGAGAGTAACAATACTTTGTTGTTTTTATTAGAACACAGATATCCGGAGGATAATAGCCACACACCACAACTATAATTAAAATTCAATGATACTCCTCTGAAAAGGATAATGGAGAAGAAATAAAGATAGCTGTTGAATATCAGTAATAGGAGAAGAAGGACCAACCCATTAATAGATCCTAATGTTGTAGTGGATACTGAATAATAAGCTGTTTACAAGGGTTGTGAATACTAATCATAGGATTTTTTATTTTTTTTTTTACGTTTTAATTTTTAATTATTGATATATCAGTTTTCACTTAGATTGTTTATAGATATTTTAGTTTTTTGCTATAATTAGTATAGAATAATATAGATATAAGTAGTCATCTAAATTACATTAGTTGTAATTATACAGATAATTTTTAATAAATATCCCCTGGAAGGGTAAAGAAAGTGGAACGAATTATTTTATTTATTTATTTATTATTTTTAGAGCTAGCGCGTAGTCTCACAAATAGATAATAATTATATGGTAGGATACCCAGGAATCTTACCCCGAGACATTTTGCCAGGCTGGAGTTTGCCAAAACTTACCTGAGAAAACCTACAACGTTTTGGAAGAATGTTCTCTGGTCAGATGAGACAAAAGTAGAGATTTTTGGGCAAAGGCATTAACATAGAGTTTACAGGAGAGAAAAAGAGGCATTCAAAGAAAAGAACACGGTCCCTACAGTCAAACATGGCGGAAGTTCCCTGATGTTTTGGGGTTGCTTTGCTGCCTTGACACTGGACTGCTTGACCGTGTGCATGGCATTATGAAGTCTGAAGACTACCAACAAATTTTGCAGCATAATGTAAGGCCCAGTGTGAGAAAGCTGGATCTCCCTCAGAGGTCATGGGTCTTCCAGCAGGACAATGACCCAAAACACCCTTCAAAAAGCACTAGAAAATGGTTTGAGAGAAAGCACTGGAGACTTCTAAGGTGGCACTGGAGACTTAAATGAAGATAATACCAAAGAATTTGTGATTGCAATCATTTTCAGGAAGAAACTGAGTATTATCTGACAGAATTGCATGGGTGTCAATACTTTTGGCCACAACTGTATTACAAACAGAGTGATCTATTCCAATTGTTTATTTCTGTAAATGTTGATGATTATGACTTACAGCCAATGAAAACCCAAACGTCATTATCTCAGAAAATTAAAATATTATAGAAGACCAACTAGAAAAATTATTTGTTACTCATAGATGGTGGCCTAATGAACAGTATGTACAGTAAATGCACTCAATATTTGGTTGAGGCTCCTTTTGCATGAATTACTGCATCAATGCGGTGTGGCATGGAGGTGATTACTGCGGTTTGGCACTGCTGAGGTGTTATGGAAGCTCAGGTTGCATTGATAGCAGCCTTCAGCTCGTCTGCATTGTTGGGTCTGGTGTCTCATATCTTCCTCTTGACAATACCCCACATATTCTATATGGGGTTTAGGTCAGGCGAGTTTGCTGGCCAATCAAGCAACGTGATACTCTGGTTATTAAACCAGGTATTGCACTCTTGGCAGTGTGAACAGTTGCCAAGTCCTGCTGGAAAATGAAATTTTCATCTTTAAAAAGCTTTTCGACAGAGAGAATCATGAAGTGCTCTAAAATTTCCTGATAGTCAGCAGCGCTGACTTTGATCTTGGTAAAACACAGTGGACCTACACTAGTAGATGACATGGCTCCCTAAATCATCACTGATTGTGGAAACATCACACTAGACCTCAACCTTGGATTATGTGCCTCTCCACTATTTCTCTAGACTCTGCGACCTTCTATTAATATGCTTGATACGGCACTCTGTGAACAGACAGCTTTTTTAGCAATGACCTTTTGTGGCTTACCCTCCTTGTGGAGTTTGTCAGTGACTGCAACTAGACATATGTTAAGTCAGCAGTCTTCTCCATGATTGTTTAGCCTACTGAGCCAGACTAAGGAACCTTTTTAAACGCTTAGTAAGCCTTAACAGGCGTTTTATGTTAATTATTCTAATTTTGTGAGATAATGACTTTTGTGTTCTCATTGGCTGTAAGTCATAATCATCAACTTTTAGGGCCCTTTTACACGCTACAACTTTCCAGCGATTACAACCACGATTTGACCTGGCCGGGGATCGCTGGTGCGTCGCTACGTGGTCGCTGGCAAGATATCAAACAGTCATATCTTCTCAACGACGCAGCAATGATACGGACCCGCATAACGTCCTCGCTGGTCATTGGAGATGTGTCACACAACAGCTAATTTGACGCCACACCTATGTTAGGGGCGTGGTGTGCCACCTAGATGTGCTTTACCACGCACCCCCAGCTCCGATTGGTGTTCGCTAGTGCGTTCTGATTGGTCGATTGCAGATAATGTCAGAAGTAAA
>JARQOC010000001.1:315611657-315634157 GCA_033576535.1 Allobates femoralis
AACCATCTAGTATATCTACTCTATAATTGCCGTAGGCAAAATCGTGTCGGCCCCCGAAAACGCCGTGGCTATGTCACACTGTGACGTCACCACGCGCGAGCAATGGCCGCGAAGCGGCCATTGCGAGTCGCTGGCCGAAAATAGAACCAGAGGCTCGGCCACAAACTTAGCGATTTACCGCTGAGGTAGCGCGAGCAATGGCCGCGAGGCCATTGCGAGTCGCTACCTCAGTTGTCGCAACTCCCCCTATACTTTCAATGGGGATCTATTGCGACTCGCTGTGTAGCGCGAGCAATGGCCGCGAGGCCATTGCGAGTCGCTACACTTGCAGGTTGGTGTAAAGATGTCATTGGAATAATTGGATTATTATTTGAAAATCTAAAAAAAAAATTAAAAATATTCTAGACACCCGATGCATTTGCATCGGGCTCACAGCTAGTATATATATATTTACCCAAAAATTGGACAGCACTCCCAAATAGCAAAATCTGCATATTTTTATTGGGCCATACCGACTGAACGTTTCGGCTCCCTCAGAGCCTTCCTCCAGCAGGAATGAAGGCTCTGAGTGAGCTGAAACGTTTTTTTCGGTATGGGCCAATAAACATGCATATTTTGCTATGTGGAGTGCTGTCCAATATTAACAGTTGAACACTGCTTGGACGTTGCACCAGAACTGATTACACTGGGGAACACAATTTTTTAGGAGTTAGGTCAGACAACTGTTCTTAATTAATTTTTGGATGCTGAATCCAGAAATGATCTGTTTTTCTCTATCACATCAAGTTTTTGAACTATAGGATTTTTGTTTTCTCAAATATATGTAAACTACTGTACCTAAAAAGTGTTGTTTTTTTTTAAATAGTACAAATATGAACAAAAAATGAAATACATAAGAAATAGGCATGACAAATGTGTTTTTTAACACTATCATGTTTTTTACAAAGGATATTTATATATATATAAATATATATATATATAAATATATATATATATATTTTATTTATATATATATATATATATATATATAATATAATATGCAAGTAACAATTGCAAATATCAGTGCAATTGTGCATCTCTGGCAGGTAAGTTGTGGAGAAAAAACTGACTGCAATTTTGGAATCAGCATGCCAATTTTTGTATAAATCAGCTCAAAAACCTAACTCAACAGAAATTTTTTTTCAAATTGTTCCCCAGTGTTATTGTTCCTAGTGCTGCTCTTAATTTTTTGCTGTTTTATATATATGTGTGTAGGTATGTATGTATGCATGTATGTATGTATATCTACTATATAATCGTCAAAGCATTTTCTGCTTAGACACAGGCCGCTCATTGGCGCGAGAATTCAAAGTTCGAATTTCGCACCAATTTGCAGTCGCTGAAGCCCGGGGACAGCGGCGCATTAGCTCCGCTGTTTGCCGAGCTATACAGGAGACCCACCACTCCCACCTCGCCTTCCCCCTCATCTTCCGCTGTTGTCACCCGTCTGTACACAGGGCGGGCTGTGTGATGTCACATCAGCCCACCCTGGGTACAGACGGGTGAGAACAGCGGGAAGCAAGGGGGATACTGCCTCCCACCCCACCCGCATCCTTACTGCCCCCCTGGGCTCCCGCTGTTCTCACCCGTCACTGCGGTCATGTGACAGGGTGGGCAGATGTGACATCACACAGCCCGCCCTGTCACATGACAACTAGAGAAGACGCCGGGTAAGAACAGCGGGAGGGATCCTGCACCCCTCGCTCCATCCTGCCCCTCTTGCTCCCTCCTGCGCCATCCTGCCCCCCCCGGGCTCCATCCTGCCCCCCCCCCCCCCGGCTCCATCCTGCACCCCCCCCCCACCCCCCCCGCTCCATCCTGCACCCCCCACCCCCGACTCCATCATGCCCCCCCCCCCCGGCTCCATCATGCCCCCCCCCCGGCTCCATCATGCCCCCCCCCCGGCTCCATCATGCCCCCCCCGGCTCCATCATGCCGCACTGCCCCCCCCCCCGGCTCCATCATGCCCCCCCGGCTCCATCATGCCCCCCCCCCCCCCGGCTCCATCCTGCCCCCCCCCGCTTCATCCTGCCCCCCACCCGCTCCGTCCTGCCCCCCCCCCGGCTCCATACTGCCTGCCCCTCCCAGATCCATCCTGCACCCCCCCCGGCTCCGTCCGGCCTCCCCCCGACTCCATCCTGCCCCGCTTGCTCCCTACTGCAACCCCCCCCCCCGACTCCATCCTGCCCCGCTTGCTCCCTACTGCAACCCCCCCCCGACTCCATCCTGCCCCGCTTGCTCCCTACTGCACCCCCCCCCAGCTCCATCCTGCCCCGCTTGCTCCCTACTGCACCCCCCCCAGCTCCATCCTGCCCCGCTTGCTCCCTACTGCAACCCCCCCGACTCCATCCTGCCCCCCCCCCCCCCCGACTCCATCCTGTGGAGGAGCTGGGGGGAGCGGAGTATCGCCATATACCATAGTGCTACTATACATGTACTGTAATGTACCGCCATATACTATAGTGCACCTCTACATATACTGTAATATACTGCCATATACTATAGTGCTGCTATACATGTACTGTAATGTACCGCCATATACCATAGTGCTGCTATACATGTGCTATAAAATACCACCATATACTATAGTGCTGCTATACATGTGCTATACTGTACCGCCATATACTATAGTGTTAATTTACATGTACTGTAATGTACCGCCATATACCATAGTGCTGCTATACATGTGCTGCAATGTATCGCCATATACTATAGCGCTACTATACATGTAATGTACCACCATATACCATAGCGCTGCTATACATGTACTGTAATGTACCGCCATATAACATAGTGCTGCTATACATGTACTGTAATGTACCGCCATATACCATAGTGCTGCTATACATGTGCTGTAATGTATCGCCATATGCCATAGCGCTGCTCTATATATATATATATATATGTGTGTGTGTAGCTCACTCACGTTGACTTAACAAGTTCTGTCAGTCACAGCATGTCAACTACATACATACTCTAGAATATGCGTTAGAATCAGCCCAACATCTAGCATATATATATGTGTGTGTGTGTGTGTATGTATATATATATATCTCATGTATGTATGTGTATATATATATGTGTGTATATATACCCTGTTTCCCCGAAAGTAAGACCCCCCCCGAAAGTAAGGCAGGGTAGGGGGTGCCCAGGGTTTTCTAATGTAAGGCACCCCCCGATTGTAAGGCCGCTTTCGAGGGGGTCGCGGGGAAATGTAAGGCCGCCTACGGAGGGGGTTGCGGGCCTCCCTTTAGGTTGCCGCAGGCTTACTGTATGCCGCCGTCCGGGCTCCTTCTGTCCCCCTGGTGCAGCCGCTGGTCCGGAGATCATGGGGTTAATCACAGCCTAACTTGCTGTGTCCCGTCGATCTCCGCCCAGCGCGACCTGTGATTGGCTGCCCAGCCCTGAGGAATTGTCACCCAGCACCGCAGAGGAAAACTAAAGTGATCCGTCGAAAACAGGTACCGTAATGACACATGTGTACTGTATAAGCATGGGTGTGTGTGTGCACTGTGTGTGTGTGTACTGTATGTGTATGGGTGGGTGTGTGTGTGTACTGTATGTGTATGGGTGGGTATGGGTGTGTGTGTGTATACGGCAGTTGCGGTGAAAAAAAGATGATGATGACATGGTTGTCCTGGAATAAATCTTGTTTTATGTTACGGTGTTACATATTGAGACTGTTCGTGACTGTTCATTGTTTTGCATGTTATACATGGAAATACCGTAATGATACGGTACCGTATTACCAAGATATTCTTGATACATTTGTTTGATTATTTGTTTGACCATACTGTTCAGCCTGTTAATAAATGTTAAATTTTATTGTTAAAAAAAAGATGTCATTTTTTTTTTGCTAATGTAAGACCTCCCCCGAAAGTAAGACAGGGTGGGACTTTTGGAGGTAAAATTAATGTAAGACAGTGTCTTACTTTCGGGGAAACACGGTATATATATACTGTATATATTATATATTTTTTGTTTAAAAAAATTGTTGACATTTCTATTTTTTTTTTCTAGGGAATGGCCATTTCTGTTTTAGGTCCAACATTCCCTGATCTAGCTGAAAATGTGGACAGCACTGTTGGAAACATTTCCTACATTTTCGTAGGGCGTTCTTTAGGATATCTTGGTGGCTCTGTTTTGGGAGGTATCCTTTTTGATCGCATAAATCAGCATCTCCTTCTAGGTATGTGACATGTACAATAAAAATTACCTATTGCTCATAGTGATGCGTTTGAGTAGCTTTTTTTCCTTTACTTCTATTCAATGACGTTCATTTTTTCTCATATGTTTATGGCATACATGAAAGATTTGCCGTGTCTTATAGGAACAGATGTCACCTGTACTAAATGGGAATATCCCTTTAAAAGCAGGTCTCCTATTGAGATAAGGTTTTATCTATCTAGATTATATTCTTGTCTCTAAAGTTTGTGTAAAATATTTTAAGCCTTTTTGTTACTGAATTTGTCATTTTGTGACCAATATAGTTGTATTCTAGATGTCATTTATACCTGTCAATGGAAAATAGTGACATTCTTTTATCTTTCTGTGTGCTCTTATTTCAAGGACTGTCAATGTTGGCTACTTGTACAGGACTGTTTGCCTTGCCTTGGTGTAAGAAAGCCATACTTCTTACGGGAGTTATGTCTATTGTGGGAACTTCAATGGGATTCCTAGACACTGGTAAGCACAATGCTTCACGTACATTTTATGAGTTAGGACATAAATATTGTACTTTTAGGTCCCATGGGCACAGTTGTCTTACAGTTCATCCTCATTTGAGTTGTATATTATTGCACAACCTCCAAATTGTACAGGGCCAGAGTTTATGGGACCTTCTATATAATATGGTGTCCAACAGGCTACACATAGGTCATTTCTCGCCTATTCATGTAAACAAAATGTGGCATGTTCTGTGGATAGAACCTTAGTGACGAAGTCTGATTACTCAAAGGCTCTGTGCATATAACTGTGTGCAGTATATACAAGGCCTAAATGAATTGGTTACAAAATCTTCTTGTTCTCCAGTTATTGATAGGTTATGTCATTTTGTTTTTCATCTTGAGTTGAGCTGTGTTTTATTCCTTGTTTTCATATCCGACTAGATGTGGACTGTTTTTCCAGTGCAGTCATACTGCAATTTTCAGAACATTTTTATGCAGGCACCTCATCAGTCCCTCCCTGAAACAAGGTGTCACTGTGACGCTGGTTCCATTGTTGGGGCTGTCCAAATGTGTACAATGGTCTCCAGCCTCCCTATCTCCCCTCCCCATAGTGTGTGTTCTCAGTCCCTCCACTCCCCGCTCTTACTCACTCCCAGCGGTGTGGTGTCGCATCGGTGTGATCGACTGTCAGGCCAGCTGTGCAGGAGAGCATAAGTGGCATCAGTGGGTATCCCGGGGCTTATGCATTTCATGAGTCGTGAGCTTCCACTGACATCACATATGGGCAATGCTTATGCTCTCCAGCACAGCAGGCCTGATATTAGCGATTGCAAAGAGGGAGAGACGCAGCATATCAGGGAGGATGTGACACCGCACTGCTGGGAACTTGTAAGAGCATGGGGTGAAGGGACTGAGAACGCACACTGCGGGGAGGGGAGAAAATGGGGGGATGAGAGGGTGAACTGCAGGGAGGGGAAAAGTGGGGGCTGAGCAGTAACTCTGCATGGAGGGGAGAAGGGGAATCGTCTGGAGACCTTTTTAAACATTTGGACTGCCCCACCCCTGGAACCAGCATCACAGTGACACTTTATTTTATGGAGGGGCTGGGGAAGTGCCTGCTGTCTGTCAGCTTGATGATGCACTATGTGAGGATCCCAGGATGCACTGGGGGGGGGCATCATCCACCAAGAAATAGAAAAAAAAACAGCTGTTAGTGTAAAGTGTAAAGGAAGTATATTAGAAAATAGCTTAGATTAGAGGGATATATTAGACGGGGAGTTAAGAGGAATGTTGCTAGTCTCGGACTGACCCTTTAAAGGGGGTTATCCAGGATTTCTTTAAAAAAATAAATAAATTGTGCCTAAGCACCAACAGGCAGGTAGCTCCCACCCATCTGCCTGTTGTGCTTTGCATCGTTCACTGCCGACCGGAGCTCGGCGATTTTGCAGCTTCCGTTGACGTCACGACTGCAGGATTCTCCCCTCTGCAGATGACCATCAGAGCTAACGTCACGCTGATTGACAGACGGCTCCCCCAATCCGGTAGCGGTGAGCCAGCTGTCAATCAGCGAGATGTCGACTGTCCCGCCCGCTTCCACATAGCATAACAGAAAAGCCACCTCTGCTCAGTATATCCCGCCATGCTGTGTGACTGCACTGTGCCGTGGGTGAACAGTGGTGAATGGTGCTGGGCACAACCGGCAGGCAGGTGCAGCTATCTGCCTGTTATGGTTGGGCACATTGTTTTTTTTTTGTTTTTTGTTTTTTTTATTCCGGATAACTTCTTTAATGCGGTGAGCATTACATTGATCAGTTACCGCACCATCTGCCGGCGATTGAATATATCAGATTAGTTCATTTGCAAAGCATTATGGGAAGTCTCTCAAAGTGCATTGTGGTTACCTCAGTGATAGAAACCATTTTCATCTTTGCCTCAGATGAGAATGTTGAATCCCTCACCTGAATCTTGTTCTGAGTTAAGCTTGTTCAAGTATAAATAGTAAGATGCACAGTATCAGACAATACATATTTTATGGCTAAATGTATATGTTTTGTGTACCATTCAGTTATGTATTGTTAAACATTCTTGTTATATCACTCCATAGTTGTACCTGATCCTATCATAAGTACCAAAATTGAAAACAAGTGCATTAGACCAAAATATGTAATAAAATATTTATCATATAAAATACATTAATGTAAATAGTAATATAGAAATATTTATATTACATAACATATTTTTCGGACTATAAGACTTGCTTTTCCCCCCAAAAAAATTTTGGGGAAAGTGGTGGTGCGTTTTATAGTCCGGATATATAGGCGGTGAGCTGGCTGTGGTGCTATCCTGGGGGAAGTAGTGGCTCTGGATTAAGCTGCAGAAGCAGCCAATGGTCATGTGGGTCTGCTCATTAGTGCAATGTAATATGCACTGCAACCCCCTGTCCATCATACAACACTGATGCCAGTGCTGAGAGGTGGGTGGGGGGAGTGGCGCTTATTACATTAACCTAAGTGTACTCACCCACCCAATCCTTGTATATGGCCTCCATCCTAGCGCGGACACAAAAAATAAACAATGTAACACACCTCTCCATTGCTCCCCTGCTTGCAGCACCGTGGTTTCCTCCTTTGGTTCCTGGGCATCCGCTCATGTGAGTGGGGTGCACAGCGATGATGTCACTGTGCTGCGACGCTTACATGATTGGATGCCTGGGACACACAGGAGGACATCGCGGTGCTGCAAGCAGGGGAGCGATTGAGAGGTGCATTACATTGTTTATTTTTTGTGTGCCCACTAGGATGGGGGGAGCTATAGACCAGGCTGGGGGCCCTATCCAGGATGGGAATTATAAACCAGGAAGGAGGGCTGTATACCAGGTTGGGGGGCCATATCCAGGATGGGGATTTTGAACAAATAGATTTGGAGTATAAGAAATAATACAATATTGGGAAACAAGCAACCCAAAAGGAGAGCGAGACAAAATAAACATTTAGGGACGGGGAACTGAGGAAAAAATCCCAAGAATGGCTATATAATACATAGGTATAGACAGGGTAATACAATGAGCATGTTATCAAGAAGACCATGGGTCCCACCATGATAGGACTTTATTCTGCCTAGCAATAGTGTTTGCAAGGGATGTCTCATATTGAGGTCTCATATTGGTAGTGTAAGTTCAAACGAGTAATAAGCTAAGCTCTTCCTTGGAAGGGACAGACAAAGATTTCCAGTGTTTGACCATGCACTGTCTAGCAGCGATTAGTATGTTAGATGTCACCGGTCTGAGGGGAGAGGGAAAATCAGATAATGAAATGCCTAACAGAGCCAAAGGAGCTGGCAATTCAAAGGGAATCCCAACGACTTCTTGAATGACAGATTCAACAATGAGCCAGAAAACTTGGATTTTTGGACAATCCCACCACACATAAGCAGGAGAGCCAAGTACCTGGCAATGTTTCCAGCACAGAGCCGAGGAAGACGAGTAGTATTGGACGAGGCGGGAGGGAGTGAGATACCAATTTAGTTGAATTCTTTTCACTTGCTCAAAATGGTTAATGCAGGCAGTAAATTTATAAGGTAAGATAAACGCCAGCTGCCAAGCATCCACCGAAGCCGAAAAGGCTAGGGAGGATTCCCACTTTAACATAAAGGGAAGTTTTGCATCACCACCAGGAGCAAGAAGAGCTCTATACAATATTGAAATACCATGAGAGGTCAGTGTTGAGCTTAAAAAATCGTTGGACTGGGTCGTCTGGGAGTAGAGGTATATCATGAAAGAAGTGAGATGCCCGTAAGAAATGGCGTACCTGTAGGTACTGGTAGAAGGCTGTCTTGGGCAAGGCGAATTTAGCGGCCAAGTCATAGAAAGAATGTAGACCGTGTAAATCATAGAGGTCAGATACCAGCAAGATGCCCTTGCTAATACATGAGGAAAGAGAGAGGCCATCAGTATAATATTCAATGGCCTTCAGTGAGATATATCTGAAAAGGCAGGTAAGATAGGAGGGGGTGCATAAACGCCATAAGGTAGTTAAGGACCGCATAGAGTGGAGAGTGGGGAGACAAGGAGCCCTGCATAACATAGTAGTTTCAAGTAAAAGTCTTGAGAGAGTCGTGGGGCGAAGTGTGATTCTATTTGGAGCCACAACAGAGAGGAGCCTCCCTCCCACCACAATTTAGCAGGCTCCAATAGGGCAGCCCGATAGTATGCGAGGATTTTGGGGTCACCCAGACCACCGCTAGCATACGGTAGGGTCATGATCTTACGAGAGACCCTATGAGGCTTATCATTCCAAACATAACGGTCAACAGTTGATTGAAAGGCTGAGATATATTTGTAAGGAATGAGAATCGGGAGACATCTGAAAAGATAGATCAATTTGGGGAGGACTAACATCTTGACTGTCTGAATTCTCGCCATCCACGAGAGGAATGGGAGAGAAAATTTAGAGAGTTCAGATTTAATATCAGAGAGTACTGCCTCACAATTAGTACGAACAAGGTCACTGATCTGAGTTATCCTGATCCTTAAATACGTGAAGCCCACGGAGACCAAATAAACGAGTAATTAGACTGGATTTGAGTGGCTGTCGGGAGATATAAAGGAAATAACGTGGATTTTGTCAGATTAAGCTTGTAAACAGAGGCTAAGGAGATCTCCTTCAAAATAGAGGTGATTGCATCCAGTGACTCCAAGGGGTCAGTACAGGTGAAGACCACATCATCGGCATAAAGGCCGATCTTATGTTCATGTATAACTTGGAATGGGCCCAGGATGGGGACATTGCCCCCCTCCACACCTCCATAACAGTGCTTTAGAACCACACTTCATGCTTCATTTTTTTCCCCTCTAAAATCTGGGCAGGTCTTAAGGTCTGGTGCGTCTTGTAGTCCAAATAATACTGTACATAAAACAATTAAAATGTAGCAATGCCAATAATGGCCACCAGATTACAATACAAGGTGTGCAGAGTAATTGTATGGACAGAGAAATTATTACCAATGAAGCCTGCCCCTAGAACTAATGGCCCAAAGGACCATGAGTATAAAGAGCGTTAATGGTAAATAAAATGTCCAATCTGAAGTAGTAAATACCTGTCTGCCCCAACACGTGTTTCGGCCAGTGCCTTTTTCCAAAAGTGGAGTGGCATATCCAATTACAGCCACCATTTTATATAAATGACAACGAATAAGGAACTACATAAGTATAAAAAATGCAGGGTGTGTGTTTGCAGCAATAATAATCATTGGCGCATGCAACATCAGTCATCATTGGGCTGCAATCTTCTGGAAGGTGTCAGTCATCGCTCACCACAGATGGAGCACGCATGCGTACAGTCACGCTGTGACTCAGACCAAGGCTGGATACAAACTCTGAAGCAGCGGGGAAAATGTAGGTGAAGCATTATAATAGTGACTAACATCATGCGCCCACATATAAGATAAAGGGCCAGGTCAAATCTCTATACATAATCACCAGTTTTGCGCTTCCGGCCACTGTGCTGCTATCAAGCCATGGCGCCTGCGCAAAACTGGTGATTATCCCGGAATCGCCGCCATATTACCACTCCCAAAGCTGCCGGCGGCGCCCTGCAGCCTCCCGTCCCCGCACCTCCCCTACACCACCCGCACGCCCCTGTAATACACCCCCACATACCCCCGCACTACACCCTCCCCACACTACACCCCCGCGCCCCCCTTTACCGGCCGCACACCCCCCACCTACTTACCTCTTCACATAGGACCTTTGGTGATGTCACAGTCGTGATCATTCACATGACCGTGCATCACCCTAGCTCCGCCTCTACTCTACGCTGCTTCCCAGCTATGACATGGAGCTGTCACTGCTGGGAAGGAGAGAAGAGGAGGCGGAGAGGCAGAAGGGGAGAGGAAACGTTAAACACAAGACAGAGACACATAAGAGGGGACCACAAAAACTGCAGAAACACTAAAGACGCTGAGCTGACAGGAAAATGCAGCAGACACACATAAACAGCTCCAGATACTCTGAAGGGGGGGGGCACAGAGACAAGGAGTGACCACAATCACTGAAGGGGGGCACACACACATAAGAGGGCATCACAAACACTCAAGGAGCCCTCAAAGATAAAGGGGATAACATACACACAGAACGGGGGGGCCAGGGAGACCTAACAGGGAACCACAACCACTCAAGGGGGGCACAGAGATGGAAGGGGGGTGCAGAAACATGAAAGAGACGAAACACACACAAGTGCCTCGCAGACACATACAGGGGTCCAGAAACACACAAGAAGGGCCAGACAAACAAGGGGTCACCAGAATGATTAAAGGTAGCCCGGGACTGTGAAAGGGGGCAGACACATAAGGAAGGACCTGAAACATTAAAGGGACCTGAGAGATGAAGGGGCTAACATATACACAAAAGGAGTGCCCAGTGAGACATAAGAGGGGACCATAAACACTCAAGGCTGCCCACACACATGAAGAGGGTAGCATTGACTAAAGGGGGGAGCAGACATACATAACACGAGACCAGAAATACTGAAGGAGCCCAGAGACATGAAAAGAGGGAGGCCATAGACCTAAACGCACGGCGGGGGCACAGAGTAAAGGGGGACAGAGGTGCCACAGACACAAGGCGCACCACAGACCTAAACACAACACAGGGTGCTCAAACAGAGCGCAGGGGGCCCACAAACACCACAGCGTGCCAGTGACGCCCTCCCCATGCGATGGCGCGTGCACAAAACTGCGGATTATCCCTACCCCCGAAGCACCGCCATATTAGCACACCCATGCCGCTGGCTGACCCCCGCTGCCTGCAGGCTCCCGTCACCGCACACCCCCGCACGGTCCTGCCTCCCCCGCTCTGATCCCGCCCCCCGCGCCCTCTCATTGCAGCCTCCAGGCCCGCCGCGGGGAAGCGCCATTACTAAAGGGCCCGCCACCAGCATCTGTGGCCCCCTTCATCACACACGCTGCCCACCGCACACTCATTCAGCCTGCTGGCCGGCCGCAGCCAGGGAGAGCGCTATTACTCAAGGGGCCGCCGCCAGCATTTGCCGCCCCCTTCATCACACACGATACCCGCCGCTGCCGCCCCCGCTCTGATGCCGCCAGCGGCGCCGGCGCACTGTCATTGCAGCCTCCAGGCCCGCCAGCCCTGCAGTCTCCTACCACCACCCCCCTCAACTAAGGTTACAGAGGCAGCGGGGCTAACATCTGCACACTGCCCCTCATTACCCCCCAATCACCCACACTGCCCCTGCTCACCCACACTCACCCTCCATAGCCCTCCCAACTCACCCACACTGCCCTGCTCACTCCTCTTCCCCCCCTATGCCCTCACTCACTCCCCACACTGCCCCTGCTTACCCCCCAATCACCCACACTGCCCCCACTCACCCACACTGCTCCAGCTTCCCCCCCCCCCCCACTCACCCATACACCCTGCTTACCCCTCTCACCCACACTGCCCCTGCTCACTCCTCTTACCCCCCATATCTTATCACTCCACACACTGCCCCTGCTTACCCCCCCACTCACCCACACTGCTCCAGCTTCCCCCCCCCACTCACCCATACACCCTGCTTACCCCTCTCACCCACACTGCCCCTGCTCACTCCTCTTACCCCCCATATCTTATCACTCCACACACTGCCCCTGCTTACCCCCCCCCCAATCACCCACACTGCCCCTGCTCATGCCCCCACTCACCCCACACTGCTGCTATTTTTCCCTTTCACCTCCCCACACTGCCCCTGCTCACCCCTCTTACCCCCCCACATGCCCTCACTCCCCACACTGCCCCTGCTGATACCCCACAGGGTGAAGTCACAGCTGCTGGCCCCAATGCCAAACAGCCTGCCCCCCATCTTCATCTCACCCCACTCCCGATGCGATAGCATCGGGCCTTTTTACTAGTTTCTATATAACAATAACTGGTCCAGAGTCTAAGGCTACATTCACATGATGTGTTATTGTACCCTTAGTGTAGTATTTTCAGCGGATCCGCTATTGCAGTGATAATGCAGTGACGTTGGCTGTCCCAGCCAAGTGAATGCATTTCCCTATTTTGCATTCTGGCGCTGTTATTTTACAGATCCATTCTTGGGCTCAAGAACGGACTCGTAAAAAGAATGACCATGTCAATTCCTGTTGCATTATTCTGCTACGCTATTTACTCATTTCCCCACACTCCCACGGTGATCTCGAGCGATGTTCTGATCCCGGAGGCTGCAGGACCTGCGAGTTTGTGCTTGAGGACCTGGCACTGCACCATGTGACTGAGTAACGTCATTCAGTCACATGTACAGGTCCAGAGGCACCGAACACTGCAGCCTCCGGGAATGAGAACATCGCTGGAGATCACCGTGGGGCCGCAGGGAGGTGAATAAATAGTTCAACACATTCACACACAAGGCTGCGTTTTGTGAGGATTCGTTTTTGGGGCAGTTTCTGCACCAAAAAACAGATTTTCACAAAAGAAATCCAAAATGCTTTGTGTGAATGTGGCCTCAGGCATAATGGTATACAAAGAGAAAGTATGATAGTTACATACTAAAAATGATACTCATCTCTATTACAAATAAATATACATTAATTTAATTAAATATATTAACCTATTCTTTATAATCACATCACCTTACTATATACCAAGGTCCATATACCAATGGTCCTTTTGAGCCATTGGTTCTAGACTCGGCTTCATTGGTAATCATTTCTCGATTACGCGATACACCTTGCATGGTAATCTGGTGCCACCTGGTGGCCGTTATCAGCATTAGTACTTTTTTAATTGTTTCATGGCTGTAATAGAAACTCGTCTTATTGATTTTTATATGGATAATTTGTTTTCACATATTTTTGTGTCAGTTTATGTAGTAATTCTGGAGCGCTTCCACATATCGCAATACTTCTGATATTGTTTTTTTCGTGACATATTGTACTTCATATTATTAGTACAATTTGGTCGATCTGATTTGTATTTAATTATGAAAATATCAAAAGTTTGACAAATTTGAGAATTTTGCAATTTTTGAACCTTGAATTTTCATGCTTTTACAGCAGATACCACACAAAATAGTTAATAGATAACATTTGCTACAAGTTTATCAGCAATTTCTTAGTTTTCCAACATATTTACAAACATTTTTTTAAGGGATAACCTCATATTTGAAGTGACTGAGGGGCCTGCATGGCAGAAAATAACCAAAAGTGTGTCCCTCAAAACGCTCCAAACCACATTCAAGAAATGTATTCACACAAGTACTTTACAGGAATAAAAGCAATGTGGAAGGAAAATAAATAAAATTTTACTTCTTCCTATAAAAATATTGCTTTGATCCCCTACGCCTTTTTTTATTTTCACAAGGGAAATGGGAGAAAATGGTTCATACAATTTGTTGTACAATTTCTCCTTAGTACACATTTCTCATATGTTGTGGAAAAGTACTGCATGCATGGGAGGGCTCAGAAGTAAGGAGCACCATTTGACTTTTGGCTGGAATAGAAATAATTGGACACCATGTCGTGTTTACACAACCACTGATGTGCCAACTGATGTGGAGACATCATTGGTGTACTCAGGAGAAATTGCCCAACAAATTTTGGGATGTATTTTATCCCTTTGCCCATGTGAAACTGAAAAAATGTAGGCAAAAAATTTTTTGTGACAAAAAAGTGTTTTTTTTTTTTCATTTTAATGGATGAATTTGTGAAGCATCTGGGGTTCAAAGAGCTCACTATGCATCTAGATACGTTGCTTAGGGGGTCTTGTTTCCAAAATGGGGTCATTGTGGTGTCCGCTAACAATTTGAGCTCATTTTCCATTCAAATTGTTAGCGGACACCATGTCGTGTATGGAGGGTCCCTGTGTGTCTCCACATTGGAGCTCCCCCACAAATGACCTCATTTTGAAACAAGACCCCCTAAGCAACGTATCTAGATGCATAGTGAGCTCTTTGAACCCCCAGATGCTTCACAAATTCATCCATTAAAATGAAAAAAAAAAACACTTTTTTTTGACAAAAAATTTTTTTGCCTACATTTTTTCAGTTTCACATGGGCAAAGGGATAAAATACATCCCAAAATTTGTTGGGCAATTTCTCCTGAGTACACCGATACCTTATATGTGGTCATAAACCACTGTTTGGGCGCACGGCAGGACTCAGAAGTAAAGGAGCGCCATTTCACTTTTTGAACGGAAAATTGGCTCTAAAATTCAAATTGCGCTCCCTCCCTTCTGATCCCTGCCGTGCGCCCAAACCGTGGTTTATGACCATATATGAGGTATCTGTGTACTCAGGAGAAATTGCCCAACAAATTTTAGGATGCATTTTATCCTGTTGCCCATGTGAAAATGAAAAAATTGAGGCTAAAAGAACATTTTTGTTACAAAAATTAAAATGTCCATTTTTTCCTTCAACTTTATTTTAGTTCCTGTGAAGCACCTGAAGGGTTAATAATCTTCTTGAATGTAGTTTTGAGTAGCGTGAGGGGTGCAGTGTTTGGAATGGTGTCACTTTTGGGTGTTTTCTGTCATGTACACCCCTCAAAGGGACTTCAAATGTGATGTGGTCACTAAAAAAATGGTTTTGTAAATTTTGCTGGAAAAATGAATAATTGCTGATGAACTTTGAACCCTTATAACGTCCTACCAAATTTTTTTTTTTTTTTCTTCCAAAATTGTTCTGATGTGAAGTAGACATGTGGGAGATGTTATTTATTAACTATTTTGTGGCACATAACTCTCTGGTTTAGCAGAATAAAAATAAAAAATTTGAAAATTGCTAAATTTTCAAAATCTTTGCCAAATTTTTTATTTTTTTCACAAATAAACGCAAAAATTATCGACCTAAATTTACCACTAACAGGAAGCCCAATATGTCACGAAAAAACAATCTCAGAATCGCTAGGATCCGTTGAAGCGTTAGAGATATTACCTCATAAAGGGAGAGTGGTCAGAATTACAAAAAAATGGTCTGGTCATTAAGCTGCAAAGTGACTCGGTCCTTAAGGGGTTAAATATTGCAATTGAGCCCTTGCAGTGCCAAGTACATTATAGTGCTGGTACATAGTGCCCAGCTTGTGCTTTTATAAAAACACACCTCGTAAATTAAGCGGGCTTTCTCACTACAACAGTGCCAAACATGGCGTTAACTGTGGTTTATACTTTATGGGGCTCAGAAGGCAGGCGAGCATTTGGATTTAAGAGCTCAAGTTTTGCTTGTTTTCTTTTTTGGGGGCAAGGAGCAATAGCGCTTTTCCAGAGCGTCTGTTACCAATAACATGGAAGTATTTTTCCATTAACAGATGACGAAGCTAAATGGGGCTTGTGTTTTTGTGGGTTGAGTTGAATGCGATTGGTGGCTATTTGGGCACAGAACATTTTGGATCGCTTCCCATTTATCCTGTGCTCTGTACTGAGCACTTACAATCAGATTTCCAGCTACATCCCTGAAATACGTCATTCAGGTGACACTCCCAACGGATCCATTTACTAATGAGGCAGCAAAGTTACTCTGGACTCTGTTAGGGACACAGCTGAACAGAGGCCACATCAAAGATGCAGAAAACTGTGGTTGACTGTGGTTGTGCACGCCTAAAAAGACATTTAAAAAGATGGACCCCGCAGGATCACAAGTCAGGTGGGAGTTCAAAGTGACTCTTTCTACCTCATTACAGTAAATTTTCCTTTGGGAATTTTGTCTGAATCACGTTTTTTCAGAGATTTACATGTAATTGCCGATGTGAGCGCTGAGCATAGAGCGCAAGATAAATGTGAGCTGTATCGAACTGTGATCTTTAGGAGGCAAAATAACCTAATCAGCAGTAGTTGCAGAATTGCCTGTATTGCTATTTTTACGTTGTTCACTTTGCGGTATAAGTGATTAGGCAGCTTTATTCATCAGGTCAATAGATCACAGTGATACCAGACTTACATTGTTTTCTTGTGGGTTTAGCTACTATCACGCTGAAAATGTGTTTGTTTTTACAAAATAAAGGTTAAACGAATCTGGCATCATAGTAGTGTAAAAATAATTGATGTAGGGTTTCGCTGTGTTTTTGATTTTCAGTGCAGATAAAGCACACCGCTATGGGCTGCCCATGCCCAGCTGCCTTCTTTTACTTAGGCTGGCAATCAAAAATACAGGGTAGCCATTATATTTTTTCAACTATTTAAATAAATATTTTGGATTGTCAGCCAAGGTAAAAACTAGGGAGCTGGTATTCTCAGCGTGTAGAGGCACATAGTTATTGCTGCCCAACCCCACTTCCACCCGGGCAAAAGAATAGCAGCCCACAGCCACCTCAGACATTGGCACATTCATTAGAAATGCCAGACATAGGTGAGATAGAAGGGGTTAATGACAGCAGAGCATTGACAGCTTACTATTAGGCCCATATTGATAATGTCAAGCCTTCATGAGACCCGCCCATTATCAATCCTCTGAGTAAATAGTTAAAAAACACAACACACAGAGAAAAAATCCTTAATTTGAAACAAAACACACAGACAATCCTCATTTTCCTATTTATTGTTATTATTATTCCCAAACATACCCACCGATGGTAATCTACAACGAGGCCCTATGAAGCACACCATCCTGGCTCTGCTTCATCCAGAGACTGCAGCAATGGAACAAGTGTCCTCTTGCTGCAGCCTCTGGGACCACACTGATTGCTAGCCCACTGTATGGCAATAATCTTGTTGCCATACAATTCAGCTATCAGTGCTGCTGCCACAAGTCCCAGAGATCACATGATCTCTGGGTCTTGGGTCAGGAGACCGATGTTGCCATGGCAATGTCAGGTCACCATGGAGATGATTGGGCCTTCACACTTATATTGCAAAGGCACCGATCTGGGGGGAGACAGGTGAGACAGTGCGTGATTCTTCTCCCTATAACCTAACTGCTGTGATCTGTATCGATTGTAGCAGTAAGGGGGTGATACAGCCAGGGACACAGTGATAGTCTTCCTGGCTGTGGACCAGAAAAAAGGGGGAACAAAAGCGCAAATGGTGTCTTATCCTTTTAGTCTAATGAGCAAGAAAGCTAATCTCGCTGCTCACCTTGTAGGGTTGTGAGACCCACAACCCGTGTAAAGACGTTTTTGCAGTTGCTGCTGGACCCACACTTCACGCAATTGCTGTGGCTGTACAAATGATCCCAATGGAAGGTGCTTTTTGTCCTGCGCACACTGCAGATAATAAACTGAACGAAACTCCAAGAGGTAAAAGTAAAGGCACCATTGGAGGTTCGGTTTATTGTCTCCAGTGTACGCGGGACAAGAAGCACCGTCCATTGGAATCGTCTTCCTGGCTGTGTCACGTCGCTTCTTCTCAGCCTCCAATCCCCTCCATGCAGGTATGTGGGTGAGGAGAGCTGCCAACGCAGGCACAGGTGGATTGCACTGCCATCGTTCTGCTGGAAGTAATCGTCACAGCACGATCACTTCCATCAGGGCTGGAGGGGGTGACTCCACCCCTCCAGAGCTTCCAGCCTATGGATTGTAATGATCAGGCAATTTCATTGTCTGACCATTACAGCCACTGTCAGAATTGAACAGCTAATCACATTGATCGTATTTGCGGGGAGGCGTTGCCATCCACTAGGAGGTTTTTGTCCAGGCCCTGCTTACAGAATGAGGAGGCATCTGTCTGCAATTCCTATTGCCATGGTGCCTTGTTTTCACCAGTGCGTACCTATACACCCTTGATTGGGAACGAACTCCCTTCCATGGTGTATAGGTACACCCTTGGTCATGAAGGGGTTAAAGGCATAGTATTCTTAGTCTATGTAAACTTTTGACTTTGTAGAAAGTAATAAAAATGCTTTAAAACATTCTTTCACTCATTGTTCTGGCATTTGGCAAATAGTGGTAATCCTAATTGATCTAAAACAGGAAAGGTTTATTCTGATTTCATGTAAGGCTACTTTCACACTACGATTTTTGTAAAATCCGATGCTGTCCGATATAAATCGGACAGCATCGGATTCTTCTAATGCCTGGAATCGGGTGCCAAATAGGCATCCGATTCCGACAGAAAATAGGATGCCCGCCCTCCTGTCAGATCGCTCCCTGAGAGCTGTCAGTCTCTCCCCCGGTCCTCTTCTTTATCCCCTGTGTCTCCCCTCTTGGCCCCCTGTCCTCTCCTCTTATCGCCCGGTCCTCCCCTCTTGGCCCCGGTCCTTTCCTCTTATCCCCTGTGTCTCCCCTCTTGGCCCCCGGTCCTGTGTCTCCCCTCTTGGCCCCCGGTCCTCCCCTCTTGGCCCCCGGTCCTGTGTCTCCCTCTTGGCCCCCGGTCCTCTCATCCCTGTGTCTCCCCTCTTGGCCCCCGGTCCTGTGTCTCACCTCTTGGCCCCCGGTCCTCTCATCCCCTGTGTCTCCCCTCTTGGCCCCCGGTCCTCTCATCCCCTGTGTCTCCCCTCTTGGCCCCGGTCCTCCTATGCGTCCTCCTCCTCTTGTCCTCCTCCTCTTGTCCTCCTCCTCTTGTCCTCCTCTCCTCCTCTCCTTTCTCACCTGTCCACGACTCCTGCACGGTCCCGCGCGTCTCCGGTGTCTTGCTGTTCTGTCTCAGTGCAGCCAGGACCTCTCGTGATGTCACAATCACATGACTGCCTGCTATTGGTTCCTGGCAGTCTTGTGATTGTGACATCACGGCAGGTCTTCTCAGCACAGACGGCAAGATACCTGGAGACACCGGAGACGCCGGGAGACGACGTGGGCCTCGTGGACAGGTGAGCATAGTTTTGTTTTTTTTTATTAACCCCTTAATTTACTTTTAGGAGCTATTTTAGTGTACTGAGCATGCTCAGTACACTAAAATCGGTCCGAGGAGACATCACATGTTTTCTCGGACCCTGCTCCATAGGGCCCCATGCTAAATTGATCGGGTCGGATCGGATGTGCACTAAATGCCATCCGATCTGGTCCGATCCGAATCTGTCAGATTTTATTTTCGGTGCAAAAATCGGAGCAAGCTCCGATTTTTGCACCGATAAAAAAATCGGACAGATTCGGATCGGACCAAATCGGATGGCATTTAGTGCACATCCGATTCGGTCCGATGCCCATAGGCCTGCATGGGGTCCGAAAATCGGTCCGATGCTGTCCGATTTTTATCGGACAGCATCGGAACTGAAAAAATCGTTATGTGAAAGCAGCCTAAGATGGTGAGAAAAACCTGCATATGTGTCTTTCTATATAGTGTATGTAAATTTCTGGATTCAACTGTATATAGGATTCTAATACCAAAATGCTTAGTTTTATAGTTTTTAAGGAGGTTGAAGGTAGACTTAAAGTCCATCTACTTTAACACACAGCCTAATTTTAAAATGCATTTTAACTTCAACAATTGGTTTTGTAAATACCGTACATGATTTCAATAAATTCCTAAACCCAGATAATACACAGAGATGGATAATTTCTTTATTTAACACTGCACTTTAATAAAATTAATGTGTGATGGTCTATAAAATATTGAAAGAAAAAGAATTGGGTGTGTAGATAGGTGAATTAAAGGAATTACCACCAAGTGATACACAGTGACACTATGCTATAAGTGCTTAGTGCAGCAAATGTATTTATTAAAATGTATTCTCTAAGGTTAATTATAAAATGCATATCACAAGTTATCCATCCTAAACTGCAAATGAAATTGGATGTCACATACCAGGTGTGACACAATGTACAGAAACCAGGAGAAGGATTTCGGATAACATTGGGCTGTAAGCCAATTGTCCATCTACAAGTGTCCACTGACCTCATGCCATCACTCTCAAAGGCTATCATGGTGCATAGTATGAGGGCACTGAAAGCTGTCATGAAGGTATACTCCTCTTCAGTAGACTGAGATTGGTATGGAGACCACGTGGGCAACACTATGAAGAGGCTTTGATGAGGGATACATAGGGGAGATCTATTAAAACTAGAGTACTTTGATAAAAAGTATACTAGCGTAGAATATAATATATCGGGAGTAAGGGCCCTTTGACATCAGCGGTTTTTGAAATTCGCGGCAGATGCTGTGAAAAAAACGCATCTGCCGCGTTTAACGCATAACCGCGACACTTGAGGCACACTTGCGGCAAGCCCCATGCAATGTCTATGGGGCTTGCGGTAAGGGTGCGGCAAGTGCGGTTTCGGCACTTGCGGCAGGTGCGGCCGCGAAAAAAAATGCTGTCAGCCTCGTTTTTTTTCGCGGCCGCACCTGCTGCAAGTGCCAAAACCGCACTTGCCGCACCTGCCGCAAGTCCGCCTATACCTTGTATGGCGTTTACCGCAACCGCGCCGCAACCGTGCCGCAAGTGCAGCCGGTATGCGGTAATCGCGGCAGATGCGGTTTTTTTCACCGCATCTGCCGCGATTTGAAAAAAACGCTGATGTGAAAGGGCCCTAAGGCTATTTTCACACCAGCGTTTGTTTTTTTTTACATCAGGCACGGATCCAGTTTTTGGATCCTGTTTTTGACCGTTTATTTTAATGGTGTCCGGTAGCATCCTGTTACATCAGGTTGTTATCCGGGTTTTTTTTTTTAATGAGTTAAAAAAACACTGTATGCAACATTTTTTTGGACCATGTAAAAAAACAATATCCAACCAGATCCAATATAACCCGGCATTAATTTTATAATAGAAGTCAATGGATGCCGAATCCAGTATGCCTACTGAGCATCAGGGTCTCATTAGAAGGAAGGTAGAGCGAGCCTACCAGTATTCCGCTGCTTGCTTCTAGGGCCGCTTATTAAACTTCATGAATATTCCTTGCACTGAACTGCAATGGCCAATCACAGACGCTCACTCTCTGAGACACCCTCCAAGATTGGCTGTTGTAATCAGACTGCACCCCCACAATCTGTATCTGTGTCCCTGCTATTAATGTATGACAACCAATCTGCCATCATATGTATGTAAAATAAATAATGAGAAAAATACGTAGGGGGTCCCCGTATTTTTAATTTTCAGCGCAGATAAAGCAGCCAGCTGCGGGCTGCTACTCCCAGCTGCCTAGTTTTACCTTGCTTGGCAATCAAAAAACTGGGGAGCCCATTTTTTTATTATTATTTAATAAATAATTTAAAAAAACAATGTATGGCCTTTGCTCTATTTCTGATGGACAGCCAAGGTAAAACATGGCAGCTAGGGGCTTGTTTTCTCAGCGTGGTGAATCCAACAGTTCTTAGGCCCCACATGCTACAGAGTAGCAGTCCGCAGCCGCTATGGAAATTTGCACATTCGTTACAAGCGCCAGATCCAGGCACTTTACCTGGCTCTCCCCAATGCCCTGGTGCAGTGGAATCAGTGTGATAGAAGAGGTTAATGACCGCTGTGTACTGAGAGCTTGTCATTAATTTCAAATTGGTAATATTTAGGTGTCTGATATCCACACATTACCAGTCAGGTAAGTAAATAGTTAAAAAAACACATAAAGATAAAAATCATTTAATATGAATAAAACACACAGACAACCCTCATTTTTTCATTTATTAACCCCAAACATACCCTCTGACGATAATCCACAACCATGTCCCACGAAGACATACAGCTCTGCTGCATTGGAGGTTGCGCTGAAGAAAAGTAGCATCCTATCGGTGCGACCACCAATTAATATAAATATAATTGTCGCTCATGGGTCTGAGACAAAATCACAAGTCATGGGTTGAGATAACTGTAAAAAGTAGAGTCTTATATTATCATTAGCTTAGAAGTAGTGACTGCCCAATGCAGAATCAAACATAAAAAGCTTAGATGCACAGGCTTTGCATTTCACATTCTAAGCTACCCCAGTTGTGAGAAACAGCACCTC
>JARQOC010000001.1:315639157-315670601 GCA_033576535.1 Allobates femoralis
GAGTAAACATAGGCAGGGAATCGGAATGCAGCCTGATGAGACTAGGCTGCAATCACTCCTCCTGCCTCCTTGACACAGCTCTGCTGTATCACTACCTATAAACTGATATAGCAGAGCTGTGTACCGTATTGTGCACAGGTAAAGGCAGAGAGAGACAATGGGTGAGAGAGCTCACACATGTGTATGGGGAGAAAGACAATGGGTGAGAGAGCGCACAGGGGGGGATGGGGAGAGAGACAATGGGAGAGAGAGCACAGGGGGGTGGGGAGAGAGACAATGGGAGAGCGAGCACAGGGGGATGGGGAGAGAGACAATGGGGGAGAGGGCGCACAGGGGGATGGGGAGAGAGACAATGGGGGAGAGGGCGCACAGGGGGATAGAGAGAGAGACAATGGGGGAGGGCGCACAGGGGGATGGGGAGAGCGAGCACAGGGGGATGGGGAGAGCGAGCACAGGGGGATGGGGAGAGCGAGTACAGGGGGATGGGGAGAGCGAGCACAGGGGGATGGGGAGAGCGAGCACAGGGGATGGGAGAGCGAGCACAGGGGGATGGGGAGAGAGACAATGGGGGAGAGGGCGCACAGGGGATGGAGAGAGAGACAATGGTGGAGAGGGCGCACAGGGGGATGGTGAGAGCGAGCACAGGGGATGGGGAAAGAGACAATGGGGGAGAGGGCGCACAGGGGATGGAGAGAGAGACAATGGGGAGAGGGCGCACAGGGGGATGGAGAGAGAGACAATGGGGAGAGGGCGCACAGGGGGATGGGGAGAGGGCGCACATGGGGATGGGAGAGAGACAATGGGGGAGAGGGCGCCCAGGGGGATGGGGAGAGAGACAATGGGGGAGAGGGCGCACAGGGGGATGGGGAGAGGGCGCACAGGGGGATGGGGGGAGAGGGTAAAACAAAAAGGAAAAGGGGCGCAAATGTGTAGGATCCCCTTATTAAAAACGTCTATGTGGCGTGGGTAGGTGGCCACTCACCTTATCGGGTTGTGCAATTCCTGCACAACCCGGTTTAACAGCCTCCGCCGCCGGCGGTATATGCAATGCCTCTCCGCTCTCCTCTCTCCTGTTCAAGGCAGATTGTTTGTGCTGTTCCTGAGCTGCTCCAGCCGCCAGTCCCTCAAAAAGGAAGTAGTTTTCATGCAAAAAATAGTAGTGGCGGTCTAATTAGGAGCGCTCTAAGGGAGAGATGAGCACAGGGGGGTGGGTAGAGAGACAATGGAGAGCGAGCACAGGGGAATGGGGAGAGACACAATGGGGGAGAGGGCGCACAGGGGGATGGAGAGAGGGACAATGGGGGAGAGGGCGCACAGGGGGATGGGGAGAGAGACAATGGGGGAGAGGGCGCACAGGGGGATGGGGAGAGGGCGCACAGGGGGATGGGGAGAGGGCGCACGGGATGGGGAGAGGGCGCACAGGGGAATGAGGAGAGAGACAATGTGCGAGAGCGCACAGGGGGAATGGGGAGAGAGACAATGGGAGAGAGAGCGTACAGGGGGATGGAGAGAAGGTGAGAGAGCGCACAGGGGGATGGGGAGACAATGGGAGAAAGCGCACAGGGGGATGGGGAGAGAGACAATGGAGGAGAGAGTGCACAAGGGGATGGAGAGAGTGCATGGGGAAGGAGAGAGAGCGCACAAGGGGATGGGGAGAGAGCGCACAGGGGATAGATAACAGTAAAAGTAACAAGTTTGGTATCCACAAACTCGTACTGACCTGAGGCATCATACACGTCAGTGTTACCATATAGTACCGACTTGAGGAATTATACCGACACTTCAGTGTTACCCCATAGTACTGACCCGAGGTATCATACCGACACATCAGCGTTACCATATAGAACTGACCCGGGGCATCAAACCAACACATCAGTGTTACCATGTAGTACTGACTTGAGGCATCATACCAACATCTCGGTATTACCATATAGTGAATGTCGGGGATAAAAAAAAAAAAATATTGTACCGTAATTGCAAAAGGAAGAAAGAGAGGGGCTACAAAAAGGTAATACAACCCATAAGTACTGAAAAGGTGAAAAAACTTTATTTCATAAATAAATTATCAGAAAGGACATGGTACAAACACAGATCAAAAAGAAATATTTTACAAACAATTAAAAGGCACAAGTAGCCAATATTCGAAGGACCAAACTAGATTGACTGGACCTAAAACCACTCCTCTAGGGCAGTGTTTCTCAACTCCAGTCCTTGAGGGCCACCAACAGATCTTGTTTTCAGGATTTCCTTAGTATTGCACAAGTGATAGTTTAATCACCTGCACTGGGGATAATTCAAACCCCTGTGCAATACTAAGGAAATCCTGAAAACACGACTAGTAGGTGGGTCCCGAGGACTGGAGTTGAGAAACACTGGTCTAGGACCATGGGAATGTATGACCCCCTATAGTATAGCACTGAATGTGGAAATTTCTCCTCCAAGGTTTAAACTTGAACCAATTTAACCTTGATGAAGAGTAGGTACATTTTGTTACAGAGGGAACCAAAAAAATGATACAGTTCAGTTCTCAGCCCAATTTGTAAGTAAATAACAATGGTTTATATATATATATATATACGTGTCAAATTCTCATAAGGCAAGGAATATACATATGTATATTATATATCCAGTGACCTATGGTGAACAATGGTTATAATTTATTGCTCTCCCTGAATAACCCAAGAGATAACAGGGGTAAGAAGGTAACCAAGACTTCTATACGGGCTCTTATAACTGATAAACAGATATTGTGTAACAAGGATCAAGTAGTTACAAGTACCAAATGGTAGTCAGTTAGAGGACCCAGTAGTAAAAACCATAGTGTTCGCCTAATTGTTGGTGTACTGTCTTTTTGATCTGTGTTTGTACCATGTCCTTTCTGATAATTTGTTTATGAAATAAAGTTTATTCACCTTTTCAATACTTATGGGTTGTTTCACCTTCTTGTAGCCCCTCTCTTTTTCTTCCTTTTGCTATTATATACTTTACAATGGCTACTGGTGGATCCCCCGTTCCCTATTAGAGATTAAAAAGCTGTGCCAGTCCAAAAAAAAACAAAAAACTAATTTTTCCTTGAATTCTGTAATTGCACCGTTTTTGCAATTTCACCGCAACTGGAATTTTTTTCCTGTTTTCTAGTACGCTATATGGTAAAATGAATGATGTCATTCAAAAGTACAATTCGTCCTGCAAAAAACAAGCCGTCATATGTTGATGGAAAATACAAAAGTTATGGCTCTTGAAAGAAGCAGAGGGCAGAACAGAAAATCCCCCAGGGGTGAAGGGGTTAACCTACTGTAGTTTACAATGCTTGCAAAAACACAGAAAATAAAATGCATCAAAAATGCAATGTGTTCTGGATGCAGTTTTGCTGCAGGATTTTCTGCACCACAAATGGACTAATTTTCTTGTTGGGGCACAGGGCCTTACCAGCAAATCCTATGAGATTCCAGAGATCTGCACACAGACACGCCGGCTTTTTTTTTACCTGTCTGACATGAAAAACTGCTTGGTTTTTGTGGCATTTGTAAAAGAAGCCGCATGTCAATTATTTCAGCATTTTTGCTACATTTTTAAAGATCAAATGCAATGAAGAGGGAAAAAACTGACATTAGCATCTCTGCAGAAAAAAAACTTTTTTTTTTTTTTTTTTTTACTCTTTTGCTTCAGAAAGAAACCCCTATGTAAACATACTCTAAAGGCCTGTTACACGCTATGATGTCCCAGCGATCCAGCCAACGATCCAACTTGGCTGGGATCACTGGGACATCGTTTACTGATCGCTGGTGAGTTGTCACACGTACAGATATATTGAACGACGCAGCAACGATTCCGCGACAAGCGAACGATATTTGCGCTCGTTTGGACGCCTACGTGCTTCAGTTCTGAATAGCCGAAGTCGCAAATGAGGTCATTGGAAAGGTGTCACACACGCCGATGCTGCAGGCCCAACGGACGATGGACGATAAATTTATGGTCCAGTCCATTAATCAACGATCAACAATCATCCAACTTATCGTTGGTCGTTGCTACGTGTTACACGCTACCATGTTGTTTCGAGGTCGCAGCAACGTCACAAAACCGGTGACGATGCAACGATATCGTTAACGATATTGTAGCGTGTAACGGGGCCTTTACCCTTTGGTTGCTGAAATTCAAATCTGCATCTCCTGCCAGGAAAAATGGTTCCAATCTGTAACTCCCAGTTTAGTCCCTCTGATCTATTTGTTTACACCCAGAAGGGGAGGAGACATCGCTCACATGGAGCTGATCCAACCCACATTTCCAGCAGTTGTAATGCATGCCAGCCGTACACTAGGTTTTCATGGCAAATTTCAGCAGCTGCTCCCCCTAGTATATAAAGGAGAAATATATCAAACTTTTACTATTATTTTTCATATTTTGGTCAATTAAAATAATATGATTGTATTGGAAAAACAAATTAAAACATAAATACTTCACATTTTTGCGTTTAAAGGGAAGGTGCCATCAAATTTTTTTTTTTATTTTAAAGAAATTTTAGAGAACTGTATGTAAAATTAAACATGTATATATAATATTATAATTGTGGAAACCTAGATGTTCCACTTCCAGTGAAGTTATCGGTAAGGAGTAAGCATCTCCGTAATAAAGCAGTGTTTTGATGTGCTAGACATAATCTATTCTATGCACACCCTGCAGAGACCTGTACTTATAAGCACATTTTAATCATGAGATTGCAACATAATTTACTAGGACGTGATGCTATGCCTACAGAATCTTTTCTATCATTCAGTGGGAATGAGATGACTTACTTGTTTTGTTCATCTTTACTGTTCCTTAAAAGGAATCTGTCAGCTTGTTTTTGCTACCTCATCTGAGAGCAGCCTGATGTAGTTAGAGACCCAGAATCCAAAAACATATCCCTTAGTTTACTGGGTGTAGTGGTTCTGACCGAGTTTTTAGATTTGGCAATGCAGCAGAGCGCAGAGTTGCTTCGGTCCACATCAGGCTCCTTATATACAATCTTTATAGACAGGTACAAATCACAGAGTTGTACTAGGGCCCACTAGCCAGCTAAATACAGCAATGTTAATCAACAGGTGTTAAAACAAACACTGCAATTAAACAACACCATGGACCTTGATAAGACACATGATTAAATTGTGTGTTAACCCTAACAGCATGTTGTCTTGATTACATACCAAAACCTCTTGCTCTTTACATTACATGCTTGTGTCTTGTGTCTACAGAATAGATAATTGCTTTACACCAGTTTTTACCAGGCATGTTTTTATTAATGTCTCCTTATAATATTAATTCACTGTATTTTTCTGCATATCAGGTGGCAATGTCGTTATTCTCAATACCTGGGGAGATGAAGCTGGACCACATGTGCAAGCTCTCCACTTCAGTTTTGCTTTAGGGGCTTTATTAGCACCAATATTGGCAAAAATAATCCCAGAAATTCTGCCACTTGAGAAGTTTCGCACCCAACAATTGCAGCATCTGAAGGATATCAACCGAACATCCCAGGAACTGTCAAGTTTTTTTGATATAAAAAAATCCATGTTATCCTATTTTGTTATTGCAACATATATTTTGCTGGTCTCTTTATTTCTGTTTATCTTGTACAGCAAGACGCAATCAAATCAGTCCGCCATCAAGTGTACAGAAGAGAAAGTATGGACAGCCAAATACCACAATGCCCTTATATTTCTTCTTGTCTTGTTTTTTTTCTCCTATGTTGGTGCAGAAGTTGCCTATGGTTCCTATATTTTTACTTATGCCATCACTACAGCAGGAATGGATCATGATAAAGCTGCTGGACTAAATTCAATATTTTGGGGAGTGTTTGCTGCAGTTCGAGGTTTGGCCATCTGTTTTGCAACTTGTCTCTATCCAGGCACCATGCTACTGCTTAGTGTGATTGGTTGTGCTGTGTCATCTTTGTTCTTACTTCTTTTTCATACCCACCATATTGTGCTTTGGGTTGGTAGTGCACTCTATGGTGCCTCTATGGCTACCACATTTCCTAGTGGTTTTTCTTGGGCACAGCAGTACACAACGATTGGAGGAACGTCTGCCTCCCTGTTTGTTGTCGGGGCAGCTTTAGGTGAAATGGCTATTCCTGCTTCCGTGGGTTATCTTCAGGGATTGTTTCCTGCCCATCCAGTACTGATGTATACAATTTTGACCTCATCTGTGTTGACTGCAGTTATATTTCCAGTTATGTACAAAGTGGCCACTTGCCCAAAAGATAAGACTCGGTGGCATGGAATTGAAAGTGAGGACCGGAGGGCTTTACTTTCAGGTTCTGGAATAGAGGAGGAGGAAGAAGATGAGGATGCTCAGCACTGGAATGAAGCAGACTTTGAATCTATTGAGATGAATGATCAGAGTAAACATTACAACACTGTGATACAAGAGAGCACATCAGAAGTGACTTCAACTTCAGATGTTAGCAGTGAGTTGGTAGCGAAAAATGGGACTGCAAAAGATGTGATTGATAATAGATCTCCACCAAAAAACTCAATGGGGACAGAGAAAAAAATGATTAAAAAATGTTGCTGAAATTGCCTAGAATTACTGGCTGAAAGGATCTTCCTTGTATGATACTTTGATATGTTCTTAAAAATGTAAGTGCCGTCCAGTAATGGGATAATTAGTCATCTCACTAAGCAGGTGTTAAAAGCAAAGGTGTCTGTTCTCATACAGTTCAACATCTTGAAGGCTGAATTGTCAGTGCATCTCTAAAGCTTTTGAATCATTATTGCACTAACGGAGGTGATATATTTTTCTGTGGGGAAGCAAGTGAAAATGTGAAGTGTAGCTGTAGATATCTAGGCTTACAGAGAGATGAGCTGGCCAAATTCTCAAGTGCTTTGCTGGTTAAGGCCTCTTTGATAATGGCTTTGTTTTTTTTGTTTTTTTAACAAGCATTTTTGGTGGTCTTTATTTTGTTAAATTTAATGCATGCATTTTTAAAGGCCAAATGAGAAGCCTTTAGGAAATGCATCTATTACAAAATACATGCACTCAAACAGAAAACTGTGGTAGAGAGTCGAAAATGGCGTAAACCTCCTTTTCTTAGTCTGAACGCACATCAAAGAACAAGAGATAAAGGCTTAAATGCTTCACGTGAGTGGAGGATGCCCAGTTTGTGGTTTATAATCTCAATTTTGGCTTGAATAATGTGATAAAATGGTAAATGTAACACAATTTAATGTCCTTGGCCACTATATATACTGTAGATTGTGTTTTGGTTTTCTGGTCATCATAATGGGAGACCCAGACAATGGGGTTTAGGGCACTGCCCTCCGGAGGTCACACTAGGTACTACAAGTTTGTAGACACCGCCCCCTCCGCTTATAAACCCCTACCGCAGGGAACATCCTCAGTTTTAAACTTAGTGTGCTCGGAGGATCACGCTTTGCTTGCACTTCACTGCATTCTCACTACTTACGTGATGGCGTCTGAAGACAAGGTAATAAGGTCCCAGTCGGGACCGGTGACAGCCTCCCCGCTCACCCTTAGTGGCACACGCTGGTGGAGGTACCGGAGGGCCTAGGGCCTGGACACCTGGTGTTCTCCCGGTACGCTGTTACACTCCTCTCCATCCCTCTCTGGGGGGCTCTGGTGAGTGGGAGATGGGAGCCTTGCACAGCTCCGCTCCGTCCGAGGCCTCCCTAAATGGTGCTTACAGACCGGACTGGAGCCAGCCCAGTCCGAGGCCTCCCTAAATGGTGCTTACACTCCGGACTGGGCTGAGCGGCCCAGTCTGAGGCCTCCCTAAATGGTGCTTACACTCCAGACTGGTGCTGCACCCCCGTCCGAGGCCTCCCTAAATGGTGCTTACAGACCGGACCGGCACTGAGGCACTCGGTGTCTCCTGTGTGCCTGGGGGTAGTGTCTGGCACTTTATGTGCTTCATGACACTCAGACCGCGCATTGCCCTCGGGTCCGCGGTTCTGCGGGTGTACCCTGTGCTGGGGTCACCCTGGCTGACCGCCCTGTGTGTCACAGGGGCTGAGGCCGTAGGCTGCGGATGTGTGACATGTTATTGCAGTCTGTGTACATTGTTTTTTACACTGTTTCCCGCCCTGCGGGCTCCAGCTCCCTCATGAGAAGGATGCTTGGAGGATGGGATGCAGCCCGTGCGGTGACGTCACCGCGGGGCGTGTGTGTGTGTTTCCCGCGTGTCTTCGGCGCCGCCCACAGTTTCTCTGTCGGCGGCCATCTTTACCCTCACTTCCCGGCTGGGAACTGTATGCAGCGTGCGTCTGCACTCCAAGAGGGGAGACCGGAAGACAGCGCGGAGGTCACACACACACACCGCTCCCTCATACCGCTTTACAGCGGTCGGTAAGCCACCGGGATCCCCGGTTTTATTGTCTGCAATTGGGCTTATCTACCCCTACTGTGGCCATGTCCTCAGCTGGGAAGCGTGCTGCTGAGGCGGCCGAGACCACCGTTACATGTGCTACGTGCAATGGAACACTGGTGGAGGGGTCCTGCAATAACTGTGGACGCCCAGAGGCCCGGGCTGCAACTACTGGGTCAGCAACCCCGGTGCTATACCCCGAGGTTCAGGTGATCTCAGGGCCTTGGGAGACTCAGAACAGGATCAATGAATCTCTGTTGTCTCAGCTGTCCTCCATGTCGCATTCCCTGGAGGCACTTAATAGGAGACTGGATAGCCCAGCTACTCCTTCCAGTTACCCCCGGGTGTCTCCCTCTTCTGCTGTGAGACCCCTTAAGCGGGCTCGTCGTGAGGCTTCACCCGAGCTCCAGACTCTCTCTGAGGAGGAGCGTTCCTCTGATGGTGAGGAAGATGATGGGGGTTCGACTTTCGGGTCTGTATCTGTGTCTGAACCACCAGATGGGGTGGAGGATCTGGTGTCCTCTATCAACGAGACCTTACGTCTCGTGACACCCCCTGAGGAGGTGACGGTGCACCCGAAGGAGGTCTATCAATGGCTGCGGCCGGAGGCTAGACCAAGTGGCTCCTTTATGGACCATACTAATTTTGGAAGGGTGATTAGAGCCCCCAGGTTACATCCTGGGCGGCGTTATGTCCGCAAACCCAAGGACAATCGCTTCCCCTTTCCCCAGGAGGTGCTTCAGGAGTGGTCGCAGTCCCCGAAGGTGGATGCTTCCATGACCAGGATTGCTGCACGCTCCCTTTTCTCTGCCTCTGATAGCTCCTCACTGAAGGATGCTACTGATAGACAGGTCGAGCAACTCGCCAAGTCTTCCTATGAGGCGGTGGGGTCGTCATTTGCCCCTAACTTTGCCACGGTCTGGACCTTACAAGCGATTACTACCTGCTTGGATGGTATCACTGACCTGGCAAGGTCCAGTCCAGAGGTACTGGCACTTACCGAAAGGGCAAGGGCCTATGCGGACTACGCCAGAACGGCGACTCTGGAAACTGCTACTCGCTCAGCTGTGGCTTCGGCCAATGCTATAGCGATCCGCAGGTTGTTGTGGCTGCGTCTTTGGGACTCAGATGCCACATCTAAGAAGATTCTGCAGAATCTTCCTTTCGCTGGTGACAGGCTTTTTGGCACAGAGCTGGATAAGCTAATTAAGGATTCTGCTGAGTCTAAAATACCGCAGAATAAACCTAAGCCACGGTATACCGTTAAAAGGAACCCAAGACAGTGGTCCTTTCGGTCCAGCTCACAGTCATCAGCACCGTCCGCTCGCACGGACCGAGGGGGCAAGCCCGCTTCTCAGTGGCGCTCTAAGAGTCGTCCAAAGAAGCCGGCGGGGGCAGCAGCTGCCACCCCCAAACCCGCCTCTACATGACTCGCTCTCTCTTCCTGCCTCCCCACAGGTGGGGGGCCGCTTGTCTCGCTTTCAGAACGAGTGGCTACTTCACGTTTCAGATCAGTGGGTTCGAGACGTGGTCTCGCGAGGTTACAGGATAGAGCTGACGTCAAAACCGATATCCCGATTCCATCGGTCGGTCCCCTCCCCAGAAAAAGCTCAGGCCTTTTCTTTGGTGTTGGAGGGACTCCGCAGAGACGGAGTGGTGGTCCCGGTGCCTTCCGGGGAGAGGTTCAGGGGTTTTTACTCCAACCTCTTTATAGTCCCAAAGAAGGACGGATCCTTCCGCCCGGTTCTGGACCTGAAGTTGTTCAACCGCCACGTGCTGGTTCGGAAGTTCCGTATGGAATCACTGCGCTCAGTGATCGCGGCTGTGTCACAGGGGGACTTCTTGGCGTCCATAGATATCAGAGACGCTTACCTTCACGTGCCCATTGCACCGGCTCACCAGCGATGGTTGAGATTTGCAGTGGGGGAGGAACACTTCCAATTTGTGGCGCTGCCGTTCGGCTTGGCCTCGGCACCGCGGGTGTTCACAAAAGTGATGGCCTCCATGATGGCTCTCCTGCACGTGCAGGGCCATGCCGTCATTCCCTATTTGGACGACCTGCTGGTCAGGGCGCCATCGGAACACCTCTGTCAAGCGAGCCTGGATGTGACCATGCGGTCTCTGGAACAATTCGGTTGGCTCCTCAATGTTCAGAAGTCAACCCTGGTTCCGACCCAGTCCTTGACTTATTTGGGCATGGACTTCAACACGTCCTCAGCCCTGGTGTCTCTGCCACAATCCAAACAGGTGGCGATCCGATCGGGAGTACAAGCGGTGCTCCTGTCACCACAATCATCCCTTCGTGGGTTGATGAAGCTGGTGGGTCGCATGGTGGCAGCGATAGAGGCGGTGCCGTTTGCACAATTTCGCCTCCGTCCTCTCCAGCTGGAGATCCTACGCAGGTGGGACAAGAGGACGATCTCGCTGAATCGGCTGGTGACACTGTCACAACCGACCCGAGATTCCCTGCAGTGGTGGCTTCAACCACATCACTTGTCGCGGGGCCGGTCCTTCATAAAACCGTCTTGGTTAGTGGTGACCACCGACGCCAGTCTGAAGGGCTGGGGTGCGGTGTTCTTACACCACAGGGCCCAAGGCCTCTGGACTCTGTCGGAGTCGGCATTACAGATCAACGTGCTGGAGATCAAGGCGATCTATCTAGCACTCCTGGCTTTTCAGAGATTCCTCTCAGGACAACCCATCCGGGTTCAGTCCGACAATGCGACGGCCGTCGCTTATGTAAATCATCAAGGAGGAACCAGGAGTGCAGAGGCTCTGGCCGAAGTCCACCGCATCCTATCCTGGGCGGAGGACAACAACTGCCTGATCTCCGCAGTTCACATCCCAGGGGTCGAAAACTGGGAGGCCGACTATCTGAGCAGGCAGGGGATGGACGCCGGAGAGTGGGCCCTTCATCCAGACGTCTTTCGGGACTGGCCCAGGAGGTCCTGGTATCCGGACCTGTGGCAACTGTCAGGCGGACACAGGTGGGCTCTTCCAGAACGCGCAGATCTTCTCGCGCAAGGCCCATTCTTCCACCTCAATTCCAAGGCCCTCAGATTGACTGCATGGCTCTTGAGGCCTGGCTGCTGACATCCAGGGGGTTCTCCCCTACAGTGGTTGCCACTATGAATCGGGCTAGAAAACCAGTTTCCAGGAAAATGTACCACAGGACGTGGAAAATCTTTTTTACCTGGTGTGCCTCTGGGGGCCGGTCCCCGTGGCCCTTGTCCATCCCGACACTGTTGGCATTCCTACAGTCGGGTTTGGAGTTGGGATTATCCCTTGGCTCCTTAAAGGGTCAGGTCTCAGCACTTTCTGTGCTGTTTGACAGACGACTGGCGCTTCTCCCGAAGGTCCGTCAATTTCTGCAGGGGGTGTCGCGGATGGTTCCACCCTACAAAAGACCTCTGGATCCGTGGGACCTTAACATGGTCCTGGCGGCATTGCAAAAACCGCCATTTGAGCCTCTGAGGGAGGTTTCCCTTTCTCGTCTGTCCCAGAAGGTGGCTTTTCTGGTGGCGATTACATCTCTGAGGAGGGTCTCAGAATTGGCTGCACTTTCGTGCAAGTCTCCCTTTCTGGTGGTTCACCAAGACAAGGTGGTGTTGCGTCCACGGCCGGAATTCTTGCCAAAGGTGGTTTCAACGTTTCACCTGAACCAGGAGATTGTTCTCCCGTCATTTTGCCCCGCTCCCGTTCATCAGGTTGAGCGCGACCTCCATACTCTGGATCTCGTGAGAGCTATACGCATTTATGTGTCCAGAACCGCCTCCTTTAGGAGTTCGGATTCTTTGTTTGTTCTTACGACAGGTCGCTGTAAGGGGTCCGCGGCTTCAAAGTCAACCTTAGCCAGGTGGATTAAGGCTTCCATTCAAGAGGCTTACCGGTCTTCTGGTTTGCCTCTCCCGGTGGGATTGAAGGCTCACTCTACCAGAGCCGTAGGTGCCTCATGGGCCTTGCGACATAGAGCATCTGCTCTACAGGTGTGTCAGGCGGCCACTTGGTCCAGCCTACACACTTTCTCTAAGCACTATATGGTGCATGCCCATGCCTCTGCGGATGCAAATTTGGGCAGGCGGGTTCTACAGGCGGCGGTTGCCCACCTTTAAAAGGGAACCATGTTATCCGTCTTGTTGAGGAACTCTTCCCGCCCTGGGGTATTGCTTTAGGACATCCCCATTGTCTGGGTCTCCCATTATGATGACCAGAAAAAAGAGAATTTTGTTTACGTACCGTAAATTCTTTTTTCTTTAATCATCAATGGGAGACCCAGTACCCACCCAGTTGTTCCTTTGCATGTTTTGCATTGGCCCTGTTCTCTGTTGAGACAGTGTTTGCCGGGTTGTTGAACCGTTTGTGCACGGCATTCTTCCCGATGTTTCGGGTGTGGTTTATTTTCCTCCTCGCAGCTTGTAGACCAAACTGAGGATGTTCCCTGCGGTAGGGGTTTATAAGCGGAGGGGGCGGTGTCTACAAACTTGTAGTACCTAGTGTGACCTCCGGAGGGCAGTGCCCTAAACCCCATTGTCTGGGTCTCCCATTGATGATTAAAGAAAAAAGAATTTACGGTACGTAAACAAAATTCTCTTTTTTTCTGAAATGTGCAAGATTTTAAGAGCATATTACGGCAATTCCATTTTTTTAATAAGAAAACCTACAAACTTGATTTTCTTTTTCTGCCCTAAATTTGAAGTGCTTTAAAAGAAAGAAAAAGCATCTTAAGCACTTATAGGGTCAGAACACTAACTTAGGGAAGAACATAACATTTTTAGGTTAAACAAGAAATATAGTCATTGCATGCAATACCGGTAAGTGGATGTGGGCATTTTTCGTTTTGGTTTACAATAGTTTATCTTTAGGGCAACGTTTCCTAAGCAGCATTGTGTTGTACCCTGGAGTTCTGTGACAATTGGGCTATGATAAAATCCAATTTAATTTTATATTCTCTTAACTATGCGACACTCTATAGAGAACCCAGATTGTTGAAAAGCTGTACCTTTTGCTTTATAGGAAGGCATCCTCGGGACCCTTGCACTAACCTAAGCACATGTCTGAGTGTGGCATATGCTGTTCCATAGCAGGGGTGAAGATTGCTCCTGACATTGTTTAGTCTGGAAGGTTTTGTCATAAATTGTAGATGCACTTATCTAACCACTATGCCTCCATATACTGTTAGCTATTAATAAGGATGTGCCTGTTTGGGGGTGCATCTAATGGTATGCAATATGATTGAGGTGTGTGAGCAGTGCCCAACTTGGGGTATTATGCACTGAACAGGTAATATGGGTTGCTCATTTATATACAATAGAGGCAACCTGGGTTAGGTTAGCCTAGATGACATTTGAGTGGCAATAGTATAGAGACAGCAGCAATTAGTGGTCCCAGCGATCAACTCATTTTAGAATGAGCTAGAAGAAGGGCGACTGGGCCTGAAATGTTTCACACTGCACCTGATGGCCTTATAAAGGCAGATTTTGGACACTTCATTTGGAGTGCTGCATTCCTTTTTGGTATCGTACTGTCAACAACAGTCGTGCAATGAGAGGACACTCTGTGAATCATTCTACATGTTTAGGCTGCATTTATCGGGGGAAGTACAAAGTACAGGCATGCTGATTTTTAAATTGTCTATTAATGTAGTTTTGTTAATCTTAAGGCCCCGTCACACGGGCCGACATCGCCGCCAATTACATAGGTGACGTAGGGGTGTGGCCTATTGGCGGCAGCATCCGCCTGCGCACAGATCACTCGTGGCGGGCAATGGGAGCGCATGGCGGTCTGCAAGCATCTGCAGACACCGTGCGCTCCATTATTAAGATAGGGGCTGCGGTCTGCATGCAGAGGCTTGCAGATGCCTCCGCAGAACGCTGCGGAGGCATCTGCAAATGTGAAGGCAGCCTTAGTTAGCAGAAGTGCAGCATAAAGACAGATAACTGACATACTATAGAAATCAGTGTGCATGTCGCTACTCCAGGCTGATGTCAAATCTTAAATGTGGTGACCGATTACCTTTTCAATTCTTAAAGCTCAGTATTTCTACACTATTCTACTGCAAATAATAAAAATATCTAAAAATGCTACAAATAATTTTTCCAGAGGTTTCTAAAAGCTAAGGAGGTAAGGCAGGAATGTAAGAAAGGAATTGCATAGCTATGAAAAGGAAAGATATTAAGGCACCAATACTTCAAATATTGAGCATGCTTACTTCAGGCCAGGTGTTATAAGGTGGATCTCTCACCATTCAAACTACATAGATCTTGGGCCAGATGAGGTTAGTGTACTTATGGCTGGTTAGCAGTAAATTCCACTAATGAAAGAAGTCAAGCTTGAACGGGACCTCTTCAAAGCAACCATTCTGACATGGATTATCACAGAAAGTACATCTGCCTCATCAGGTCTAAAATTAATTTACTAACACATGCCATTTTGCATTGGTGACAGATTTCCTTTAAGGTTCTTATACACAACCCAGTAATGAACGCATTTAATCATGCCTTCATTCAGCTGCTTGTCGAAAGAGTTATTGCCAGCAAATCACTCCATCAAAGCAGGGTGTGTTCTGCCAACAAGTTTTTGAAAATCGCAACATAAAAATGGGGAACACGTCTAGTGAACATGGCCTTAGTGGCGCATCAATAGAAATTAGCTTAAGGTAGCCCTGTGCCGATTATTCACTTATTTTTTAGCACCTTAGCCATAGTTATATAGTGTACAGTGCATATACTGATTACTCTATTGATTGCTATCTTCTTTTGATCTCAGCATTAGATCTAGTCCTATTCTGAAGCAAGTGACTGCCAATATGAGTAGCCCTATCAATGAGTCTTCTGTATGGCTGGAAGTTACTGTCTGAATGCATTCTTATGAACATACACCGTATCAATCTTGTCTCATGAGTTCATATTGAAAAATTGACTTCTGAACCATGCAGGACACAATATGTGATTCAGGTAGTCTCACTGGCAATCATGTGATGCAGAGGATGACGGTAATCGTAAGTATAGTAATACATGCATTGTGCACATAACTTTGACTAAAGGACTAGAACCTTAAAAACAAAAAATCTCCTGAGTGATACTTTGAATCAGAGATGTTGCTGTTATTTGGAGTGCAGCTTTAGAATACATCACAAATTGTGGTCCAGCTACATTCTTACTATTATTTTTTTTGCAGATGATTTAAGGCAGACGAAAACCTATTTGACTGCAACCTGTAAATGCACCATTAGGAGCTATTCCTTTCAAATACTGGCCTATACAAAAATAAAAAAAGGTTATATATAAGGCCCTAGATGCAATGGAAAATATATTTGTCAAAATTTAAATACATTGTAAAACGCAGGAGCCAACAGCGCCCAAGTATTTTTTAACAGCCTGAAGTCCTGCTAGATAGACCGAAAATTACACAACATTCTACCTGCCTGCACCTCAACCTACAGTAGGGGTGGGTAAGTCCAGATCTCAAGGGCCATCAACAGCGCAAATTTACAGGATTTCCTTAGTATTGCACAGGTGATATCATCTGCACTGGTAAGGATTACAACCCCTGTGCAATCCTGAAAACATGACCTGTTACGGGCGTGACCTGGACATGGAGGAGACAAGTCGCACTTGAGGAGAGCTCCCGTGCCTGATCCCCTTACACAGCCTGCATTTGCAATTATAAGCCTGCTCGGTGTACCCGTGTACAGCCACAGCCTCCTGGAACCAGGGCGGACAGCTGCATTTCATCAGATGCCCGGTAAACGAGACATAGCCCAGTTTTTTATCCCACCGGGTGCCTGCCACCACTCAGCTAGCCCCACTGCAATGGCTTCCAGCACTACAGCAGGGGCTAGACACTCCGGGAACCCGACACCCAGTTCAAAGCAGACATCAACTCCGTCCACCAGACGGAATACCAGAAGTGTGTCTGGATTCCACACATCAGCACTCAAGGTACCGAACGGGGGAAAGGGGGGCACAGGAAAAGGCGCGAACACCGCCATTACTGGAGACAGAGGGCATGATGGACGAGTGTCTCACTCCCCCTCCCTCCTCCCAGAGGGGAGAGACGCTGCTGCAGCTCAAACACTTAACACAGGAATGGCATGCACGGGACAGTCCGGTACCAGTACTCATACATCTAGCCTGGGCTCCAGCCCCTCGCATGGACCCTCTGCCCCTACCTCAGAATATGACCAAGCCTCTCCTCATAGCTCCTGTGGCTCTCGGCCTGCAGACGCTTCCCTCCCTGGCTCCTCTGCAGGGCCTCAGCTCAGTGACCCCTCTCCCTCTCAGGCAGATGACCTACATGACATTAGATCTGGGATGCAGTGTCTGCCTACTAAAGATGATATGGAGGTATACATAAGAAGACTGGAGGCTGTCTGTAGGTCAGAGATCGGGTCACTCAGAGAGGACACTACTCAGCTTCAGACCTCGGTCCAGACAGTTACCCGGGAAGTTGCGGATCTTTCCTTATTGGTGAAACAACAACAACAACGCCTTGACCTGCATGAACAAAACTTCCAAACGGTGCTGGATATGTTGGAAGATTCCGAAAACCGTAATAGACGGAACAATATACGGCTCCGAGGTATCCCTGAGTCAGTGGCACCCCGTGACATCACCCCAGTTTTGCAACGAGTGTTCAATTCCCTGCTTGACAGACCCCGAGACGACCATATTGAAATGGACAGGGCTCATAGGTCCTTGGGCCCTAAGCGAGCTGACTCATCCCGTCCCAGGGACATTATTTGCAGAATACACTTCTATCAGATGAAAGATGACATCATGAGAAAAGCGAGAGAGTCTGAATCCATCGACTTTAATGGTGAATCTATCCAGCTTTTGGCAGATCTCTCACCCATCACTTTGGCCAAACGCAGAGCCCTGCGCCCCTGCTGGACATTCTCCGGGAACAGGCGATTCCTTATTCGTGGGGCTTTCCCTTTCAACTTCAAGTTCGCAGGGATTCTGGGATGCACGTCCTCAGATCTCCGGCTGACGTCCCTGAGTTCTGCTCAGCACTCGGGTTGCCCCTGGTGCCCATCCTCAATTGGCCTCAACTGTCCACCTTCCTCCGCAGGGGCCCTATACCTGCACAACGGTTGCCCTTCACTGAGGACCGGAAGAGGAAGAGAGGCCCTAAACATCAATCAACGTCTCCTGTAGCTACCACCTGAACTTCTGCATTTGAACCTTTCTTGCTCTTTTTCTCTTTCTAGATGAGGTCCCGTCGGGGGCCTCCTGGTGGATATTGCCTCCTTACTGAAGTATTTTGTTTTTGAAGACTATTGTTCTCCGGCGGAGACTTTCCCCTTGGTTACGGTAGTACCTGAGGGGCAGTCCTGGCTGTCCACACTGTCCCGTTTGGAGGACAGCTGATGACGTCTCACTTTATATGTGCCTTCCAAACCTGACCTTCCCCCCCCCCCTTTCTACCCTCAGTACCTCCCCCCTATCCCCTTTCCCCTCCTCCTCCGTCCCTCCCTTCCCTCTCCATCCCTGCCAACCCTTCTCCTACCCTCCCCATCTCACCTTCCCCTCCCTTTTCTTTCCTCCTGACCCCCCCAACCCTCCCTTCCCCTTTGAGGTTTTATAAGTTACAATTTTGGGATACTCGGCTGCACTAACTTGCCGTCTTGTTTATTACTGTTATTTGCTTTTTGTGTTTTATTATTGCTGTGTTTGCATGCGGAGTGCCTATACTCGCCTCTTACTTGCTAGGGACACCGCATTTAGTAAGGGCTGTGCGTGGGACTCGGGTGCGCAGGATCCCTACCGTGTTCTGGTTACCCCACAATTAGGGAGTGTCTCTGACACACTTTACAGAGTTTAATCTGTTTACTTTCTTGGTCTGACGGTCCTTCACTCTCAGACCTCTGGGACCGGAATCAGATTCCTGGTCCGATTCACCTATTTTGTTTTATTTATTTTATCTTTTTTTTTCTTCTTTTTCACCTTCTTTTACTCAGTTTCCTTTTCTCCCTATCTACTTTGCTGCTAGTCAGCTCTCTTCTCTTCCTCTCTTTTCTCTTCTGAACCCACTGCCCCACCCTCCCCAGGTTTCATCATGTCCAGGCTCAACACGTGTTCTTTGAACATTAGGGGCTTTAATGTTCCTGAAAAACGTTCCCAGGTTCTCTCTCATATGCACAAAAAGCATGTACATATTCTCCTTCTACAAGAAACGCATTTCAGAACAGATAAAATCCCCTTGATAAAACATAAACAATACAACAGATGGTACCACAGTTCAAACCCGGATGCTAAGTCCAAAGGGGTCAGTGTGGCTCTTCATAGATCCTTACAGGCACGGGTCCTTGACTCCAAAATAGACCCACAGGGTAGATTCGTCTTCCTGAAACTGCAGATTGCGAATGACATCTTCACAATTGCCAACTTGTACCTCCCAAATCGGGACCCGGCCCGTAGACTCCTGTCTTATCTACGTGCCCTGACGGACTTCGCTGAGGGTTCGGTGATACTGGGAGGTGACCTTAATTTTGTTTTTGATCGTGACTTGGACTCCTCTACTCGTAGATCCTCTGTACCTGTTTCTCACCTGGAATCTTTGAAGACTAAGCTCCTTGAGATTAGAATGGTTGATGTCTGGCGGCTTCTGAACCCGAGGGTCAGGGATTACACTTACTATTCGGCTGTGCATGATATGTACAGTCGACTTGATCTTTTTCTGATCAGTCATAAACTTTTACTAGCTGACCCTGTCGTAGACATTGGTTCCATGATCTGGTCGGATCACGCTCCAATCTTTCTGTCCCTTGGCCTCTCGGGTTTGGCGCCGACGGAGTGGACCTGGTCACTCAATCCTGGACTACTGAGGCAACCGTCTTGCGTGTTGGCGGTCCGCTCTGCAATCACGAACTTTTTAGCTGACCACGAAACAGACCCTACAGCCCTCCCCTTGCGGTGGGAAGCTCTAAAGAGTGTCATTCGGGGGATTCTCATTCAGCAGGGGGCTAGATTGAAACGTGAGCGAACACGTGAGGTCTCAGACCTGATGACGTCTATACACCAGTTAGAGACCAGACATAAACAGTCACAATCTCCACAGCTTCTTGCGGACCTCACTAAGGCTCGATCAGACCTACGTACTATCATGGATACGACGTCTAGTCGCCAACAAGACCGCTTCCGTAAGTATTTGTATGAGTTCTCAAACAAGCCGGGGAGAGCGTTGGCTAGATTCTTGCACCCCCGACTTCCCTCCACTTTCATTCCTTCTATTAAGTCGAGACTGGGTGGTCTCCTCCACGGGCCACGTGATATAGTGGAGGCGTTTGGGGACTACTACAAATCTTTATACAATCTTAGAGGTCCCTTAGCTGACATGCCCACCGATGACTTTCGACGTCGGGTGTCAGACTATATTGGAGACACACCGCTGCCACCTATCATTGAGGGGGACTCGGAAACTTTAGAATTGCCCTTTACGGAACAGGAGGTGTCTGATACTATCGCTGCACTTCCTAACGGGAAGAGCCCAGGCCCTGACGGTTTTTTCAGCAAACTTTTATAAATTATTCGCACGTGAACTGGCCCCACAACTAACTTCCCTCTATAACTCAATTTCTGACTCATGCCCTTTCGCCCCCCAGACACTGGCGGCCACGATAACGGTCATACCAAAGCCAGGGAAGGACCCTCTATCCTGCGCTAGTTATCGCCCTATCTCCTTATTAAATCTTGACGTAAAGATCCTCGCCAAAATTCTTGCCTCCAGACTTGGCCCACTACTACCGGCTTCTATCCACTATGACCAGACTGGATTTATTCTAGGCCGCGAGGCTAGAGATAATACCATTAAGACGTTACTCATTTCAGGCTACGTTCATGACAATAAGATCCCTGCATGCTTTCTCTCGGTTGATGCCGAAAAGGCATTTGACCGCCTGGGCTGGGAATTTCTTTTTGCTTCTTTGAGGCAATTGGGCTTAGGGACGGTTATTATGGGGAAGATACAGGCACTCTACCATGGCCCCACTGCTCGGTTGAGGGTCAATGGGCTCCTTTCCTCGGCCTTTGAGGTCTCTAATGGGACGCGACAGGGGTGCCCTTTGTCGCCCCTGCTGTATGCCATCGCAATGGAGCACCTGGCGTGTGCACTAAGGGGATCTACGGATATTAGAGGCGTCCAGATACATGAGGAACATTTCAAATTGGCCCTTTATGCAGACGACCTTCTGGTTTATATTACTAATCCCCTGGTCGCATTCCCGGTGCTCATGCGGGAATTTAAGAGGTTTGGTGAGGTCTCTCATTTCAAAGTTAATTATTCCAAGACAGAAGTAATAAACCTGACACTTCCGGGCCCACTTGTCGCCCAGCTTCAGTCCTCCTTTTCTTTCCGCTGGGTGGACAGGGGCTTGAAATACTTGGGTATCTCTATTCCTGGAGACCCCAAGGACTTATTTGCTCTTAACTATACCCCACTCTTACATTCCACACTTCTTGAACTCAAAAGACTTCGCAGTACCCAGCTATCCTGGTTTGGCCGTATTAATGCCATAAAAATGGACATTCTGCCTAAATTCCTTTATTTGTTTCAGACAGTCCCTGCAGACATCCCTCCCTCTTTCTTTCGCTGCCTACACTCTGCATTACGCAAATTTATATGGAACTCGACGAGACCCCGGGTTCGCTTCTCGACCCTGACCGATTCGAAGCGGAAAGGTGGGGCGGGCTTGCCTAACTTTCAACGCTACTATCATTCTGTTCTATTATCCCGAATATTAGACTGGAAGTATAATCAATGTCACAAGCAATGGGTGAAGGTCGAAAACCTCCTTTCACCCTTCCCACTGCAGTGGCTACCATGGATCCGGAGGAGCTCCCGTCCTCTGATCTCGTTGTTTCCCCAACTAACACGTGTGGTGCTAGACTATTGGGATTCGTGGCGAGGGGGGAGATGTGATGGCGATCATCCATCCCTACTTGGGCCCTTGTTTAATAATCCTGACTTTCCCCCGACGTCTGGGAGACGGGTCTTTCTGGCTTGGCGTGCTAGCGACGATCCCTGTATGGCTCAGGTGGCGGAGCGGCGCAGGGGGGGTGAGGGGGGGAGAGGGTCGTTGGGAGGGCAGGGGTCCTGGTTGGAGGTATCTCAGTTGGACACGTTTCTCCGGTCTCTGCGGGGGAAGTCACTCTCAGGCTTAGAAGCATTGTTTCTCTTGACTGAGCCCCCTGCTCACGTCATCTCCCTTCTATATGGCGTGCTCTCAGATGCGGGCCCATCTGCCATCCCCTCATTTGTAGGGACCTGGCAATCTGACCTGCAGGTGACTTTCTCTGACTCTGACCGGACTAAGATCTTTACACTGACACATAAGTTGTCGGTATCCTGCAGCTTTCAGGAGACGAATTATAAGATCTTAACTAGGTGGTATAGGTGCCCAGCGCTCCTTCATAAAATGTTTCCCTCAGTGCCCGATCTGTGCTGGAGGTGTGGCGAAGGGCCGGGTTCCATGCTACATATTTGGTGGCAATGTGGCCCCATCCAAGCCTATTGGCTTTCAATATTCTCGATTTACGAATCTATCTCAGGAATACGCCATTCACCTTCTCCACAAATCGCGCTTCTGTCCCTTATCCCTGGCTCACTCAAATCGTGCAAACGTGGTCTGTTTCGTTTCTGCCTGATGGCGGCCAGGGTCTTGATTCCACGACACTGGAAATCAACAGTCGCCCCCTCCATTGGAGAATGGGTAAAAAGGAAATGGACAGGATATGCCGCATTGAGGGACTTATGGCCCATGACCATGAGACCTGGGAAAAACACAAGCAGCTTTGGTCTCCCTGGTGGTATTACCGAGATGGCCCTCTACTTGAGTCTCTTCTGCGAAACGCGCAGACATGACCTGGACATCTTGAATACCGCTTCCCCGCTTATCCCTCCTTCTCTCCATCCTTTGATCCCCTGTGCTCTTCTCTACCCCTCTTGGTCCTTTCTCTTATCTGCATCTCAAACTAGTATTCTTCTGATTATTTTACCCGCCGGTGTACTAGGAAGCTCACGGGACTACACCTCTAGTGGCCCCGGCATGCCCTGATGTCTACCCATTCCTTAGCCTCAAAAGGGCGGATCGCTTGCCGTTTATACCGTGTACCTTCGTGTTTTCTGGCTTTACTATTGTAAGATACTTTCATGTATTATTCTTATTTTCTTACTACTTTATTATTTTCTTTCTACTTTACTATGTATTACCATTCTTTATTGCTTGATATTTGTTATACTAAACTTTAATAAACAATATTTTCTGAAAAAAAAAAAAAAACATGACCTGTTGACAGCCCTTGAGACCTGGAGTTACCCACCCCTGAACTAGAGGAACAATAGTTGCTTAGTGTGTACTGCCCATGGTATAAAAGCATGCACTTAGCATAGGTTGCTTGAATATAGAGAGTTGGTCTAAGTAAGAATTATACCATGTTAAATCAAGAAACCATTTAATTTTCATCACCAAAAACATGACTTGGGAACCAAAGATGCCCTTTATTTATTACTATAAACATGAATTATGTCATTATAATTATAGGTTACAATACAAAGATTTTTTTTGGGCACTGATCTTTTGTCTTAACACATGACTCTGCTTGAGTAAGGCTGGTTTCACACTGCAGTTTTTTCCCTGATCAGGTTTGTGTGCGAAAACCAGGAGAAGAACTTACAGATTAAAACTATAATTGAAAGAGTGACACCTGTTCTGAGTTTTGGAGACACTCCTGGTTTTGACCCACAAACCTGATCGAACGTGATCAGGGAAAAAACTGCAGTATGAAACCAGCGTAAGTAAACCAGTATTGAGTCTGACCTAATTTACCTTGCCTATTTAATGCTAAAATTATTCATCAACAATCATTTTTTTAGGTAGTGTAAGTGCTGCTATTGATTACTGCTGCTTAACAATGTATCGGAACCTTCCCCAGATTTCCTTGTGATTCTAGCTTTAAAGGGGTATTCCATAAAGATGCCATTATCCCCTATCAACAGGTTAAATAGCTACAAGACCAGCTTTGACTCAGGGAGACTTCTGTTCTCCTTTTGCCAGAAAAGGGGACTTCTGGCCTACTTTTGAATGAAAAACTTGAATTCATCTAGCAAAGCATCCGCTATGGAAAGCCATTTAGTCTCTTTAAGCTATTGCCTGAGTTAGCAGAGTATAGCTCTCTATCTCCTCCAGTCCCATTAAAAAAGTGGTGCTGGTTGATCATGTGCATTGCTGCTCTATTCAAACTGGAGAATGAGTCACCATGTTCTGGCAATCAGTGGGGATCTTCGTAGTTGAACCCCTGCAATGTTATGGTTATCGCCTGTTCTGCAGATAGATAATTTGTATACTTGAATATAATTTGAAGAGGTTGTTCACCTTTATTTTTCTGTAACACAATATTTGAAAATTTAGTTTTAATGTGTATCAGCAGTTCTGAAATGCATAATTTGTTGACCAAATTTAAAGGGGCTACTCTGAGATATGTAATAAAATTAACTAATTAAAATAAAGTAAATGAATACCTTTATTTAGCAAGAAGGTAATCTTTAGTTAGTGCACTATTAGGATTTGAAATAATGTCAGCTCCCAGCAGTTTATCAGCCGTCACTTGTCTTAGAATGAGCTGCTTAAAGACGTCTGCTCGAGACAGACAGAGGTTGAGTGGGTGCAGCATCCTGTCAGGTATCGTGAACACATTCCTCTGTTCACCAAATTTGACAGGACAAGTGGCAGTCAGTTTGTATAGTTTATTCCAGTAGCTCCATGCTGTCTTCCTGCCCTCCAATAATCTTGCCAGGTTGATGACCTAAATGTTCATTCTCTGTTATCTAGAAAGATGATCTCCCGCTTTAGTCTGCATACTACTACTCCGCTTCTCCCGTCTGGGCTCGGTGAACAGAGGAATGCGTGTTCATGATGCCTGACAGGACATTGTCCTTACTCGAAGTCTGTCTGTCTTGAGCAGATGTACTTATGCAGCCAATTCTAAGAGATAGTTAGGAAACTGCTTGGATCTGACTTATTTCAAATCCTAGTAATGAACTAAAGATTACCTTTTTACTTCATTTTTGCAAAATAAAGGTACTTAGTAAAAAATATTTAAATGTACTTTATTTTAATTCTTCATTTTTATTACATTTCTATGAGTATCCATTTAACCTAAATGTTGTGTCTTACATATATTTGACTACCCAATTTGTATATTGGGTACAATATACGTCCTGGCTAGTTCATAAATGTATGTTTTCTCAGATAGGCTTTATTGTTTCAGAATACACGCCTGAAATTACTAGGCCAGTGTGTGATACATGCTACACATTGTTCAGGCAGTTTGAATCAGCTGTTGTATTCATGTTAATTATCATTTGGTATCCCATATTTCTGCTTTTAATTGCAAAGATGCTCCTAACCATAAGGGTAAGTTCACATTACCCGGCGTGTTGGTCGTCGGCGGCTGGGCGGGACCCGCCAGGAAGCTCCGGCGCCGTGCACCGGCTTCCTGGCGGGTATGAGCGGCGGGAGCCGGGCGGTATCCGGCGGCTGCCCAGCGGGTTCTCGGCGGCGATTCTGCAGCGGCTGGAAGCAGCACATGTTTCTGCTTGCAGCCGCTGCAGAACCGCCGTTTTTTAGAACATGATCATTCTTTGCTAACCCGCTGGGAAACCTGCGGGTTAGCAACGGATGACGCTGGGTAACCGCCGGTATGTGCACAGCCTTGGGCGGGTTACATTAGTTTTAATGTTAATCCAAACGCCGGTTTGGATTAACATAAATTTAAATAAAACTAATGTAACCAAAACGGCGGTTTACACAGGTAAACCACCGAAAACCCGGCCAGTGTGCACATACCCTAAAGGAGTATTGTCAAACTGTCTTTGAGAAGCTCAGAGCTGAAACGTTTCCTTACGTTCTGGTAGCTTAGAGGGTGGGGAGCTGTGTTTTCTTCTTGAGTGGCAGTTGTGTGCAGGCACTCAAAACATGCCACAACACATTATACTTGGTACACATACTGACAGACCATTAAACGGTTATTACTATATTTACTGAGACGTGTTTGTTCAAAAGCACTATACTATACAAGATCAACTGCTATGGAAACTGTTCATGATGGATTGGGATCCTATAGGACTGATAAAAGCACCTTGGTCAGAAGTCCTCTCCAGAAATGTAACTACTTCACATACTGAGCCAGGCTCTGGTGGCCAAGCATCTTGGAAACCAGCTGTAAGTAGGCTAAAAGCAAATGACTGCAAATAGAAAAAAAAAACAAGTAATGTGCTCTTTTTTATGTTCTCTGACTAAAGCAATGTAATAACAAGAGAATTCCTCTATCAGAAGAGTTCAGACATGACTCAATTGTATTAAATTTGGGGGTTATTTTGTCACTAGTGGCAATATTAGTAAGCTAAATTTGAAGCATAAGAATCCACACCTGGTAACATATACCGAACTTCCCTCAGATTTGGTAAATATGATTTTATTGATTTTTGAAAAGGAAAAACATCGTTACATAAGAAAGTAACATTGTGGAACAGTTATTTAAGAAAGAAATAGGTACAGCACTTATTCGAGTAGTGCTAAATTCCACATAAATGTGACATCACTTAGAACCGAAACATACCATATTTTCTCTGTTCCATTCTATTAACACTGTAATATTGCCTTCACTTTGCTTCCGTGAAGGAAGGAGTAGTTTATGTCAGAAACTATCGAACGCAATAGATGTCCATCCATTGGTTCAACTGACTAATTCTCTACGTTCGTCCAGGGGTGTAGAATTAAAGAGTAGAAAGAAACAAAGAAAGGTATAGGGTAAGTAAAGGAGAATATAGGAGAAGTGAGAAAGCGTGGTAGCTAAAGCAAGGTTCATCTGATTATAAGAGTGTAACCTGTCAGGAGGCCCCCTGAGGTGTTTTCAGGGGGAATGGGTTTTTTGTGGCCCAAAATGTTTAGTTGAAAAGGTCTCCGAAGTTAGGGGCATCTCTAAATAGGACCCATTCAGTCCAGGTAGATACATATATGTGTTGAGTCTGGGAAAAGTCAGCCGACAATTCTTCGTATCTACGAATCCTTTCTACTTCCGAGTACCATTCCGAAATGGAGGGGGGTTCGCTGCTCCTCCAGTGCCGGGGAATCACACTACGAGCTGCGGCTATGCAGAATCGGAGGACATCTTTCCTCTGTACCTTCCATGAGCCAGGGAACAGAGACAACAGGGCCATTTCAGGATTGCCTACCAGTCTCTTATTTGTCACCATATTATAATTGCGGAATACTTTGTTCCAGAACTCCTGGATCAGTGGGCAGCTCCACCATATATGCAACATGTTGCCCTTCTCGCTTCTGCATCTCCAGCAAAGCGGTGAGATGTCCGGTGAAAATCTATGTATCCTGTCTGGGGTAAGATACCACCTATACCTTAGCTTGAGACTCTTTTCCATGGTCTCACAGGAACCAGCTGTTTTGTGTGCCATAAGGAAACTTTTTTCCCAGTCTGGATCTGTTACCACCTTGCCCAGTTCCGTCTCCCATGCCCTCCTATACCCTGTGTTTATGACATCTTTAGACTTGGATAAGATCCTATGTAAGGCTGAAATCCCTCTCGTTGGAGCCCCATCAGCTACAAAGATCTCCTCCAATGAGGAAAGTGTCATCGCTAGAGTCTTTGGTATTGCAAGAGATCTCGTGTATGACCTCAGCTGCAAGTATTCCCACCATTTGAGTTTGACTTGTGGGGTAGCCGACTGAAGCGTCTCAAGGGGAGGGAGTTCCCCCCGGATCAATATCTGTCCAATTCTAGTGTCGTCTGCTTCATTCCAACCTAAGATGGTCCGGTTAGTCATCCCCGGAGGAAAAGCTGGGTTGTGGAATATTGGAGTCAGGGAACTATCATAGTGATTCTCCTTTGATTCTTTCCGCACTATCCGCCATGCTTTAAGTGTTTCGGTCGTAAATTTTGGTAAGGGGCCCAAAAATGGCATAGCTTCCTCAGAAAGCCATTGCAGGCTACGGAGGGGAATTGGAGATCCTTCCTGTTCCACCCGCACCCACTGCTTAGATTCTGATTTATAGTGCCAGTCTATAAGGCGAACCAAAATGGCTGCCAAACAGTATCTGCGGATGTCTGGAAGCCCCCCCCCCCCTGTTCTTTAGGAGCAATCAAATTCTTCATGCTAACCCTTGCTTTTTTACCGTTCCAAATAAAACGCAGGATTGCTGACTTGATGGCCCGAAAAAATGCTCCATCTGGCCACACTGGGACTGACTGGAAAATATAGAGAAATCTCGGGAGGATATCCATTCCCACAACATGGATCCTACCTAGCCATGACAACCTTAGGGGTCTGTATTTCTCTAGAAGAGCTCCTACTTTGTGCAATATGGCCTGATGGTTCAATTGGAAAAGTTTGGACAGGTCTTTCGGAAGACTGACTCCCAGATATACGAGATATTCCGCTTTCCATCGAAATGGAAAATCCCGTGCCACCGTGGCCACTTCAGCCGGTGGCAGAGAGATATTCAAAGCCTCCGACTTAGAATAATTAACTTTAAAATTACTGAGTCCCCCGAAAGTCTCGAATTCCCGTAACAGGGAGGGGAAGGACACAAGAGGCTGGGTGACGTATATCAATACGTCGTCTGCAAAAAGGGCAGTCTTATGGTGAATATCTCCTACCACTAGCCCGTGAATCTCACGGTTTTCTCTTATAGCCTTTGCGAGATGTTTCATCACAATTACATACAGTAAAGGGGAAAGAGGGCATCCCTGTCTCGTTCCATTGTTAACACGAAATGTACCTGATAATCCCCCATTTATCCGGACCCTAGCAGAGGGACACGAGTAAAGTGAGGATATCCCATTCATGAACTTGGCCCCCAGTCCGATATGAACTAGAGCCTCTTTCATGAAACCCCAGTGGACTCTGTCAAACGCCTTTTCTGCGTCGATGGAAAGCAGACTTAGAGGGGACTTCCACATTCTAGCCTTCTCGATAAGCAGGCATGATCTAAGAATGTTGTCCCGCGCCTCACGGCCCTTGACAAAGCCCACTTGGTCAAGGTGGACGATGGACGGAACTCTCAAGGACAGTCTATCTGCCAAGATTTTTGCAAACAGCTTCACGTCTACATTGATGAGTGATATAGGTCGATAACTCGCTGCCTCACAAGGGTCCTTGTTTGGCTTAGGAAGCACGCAAATATGTGCCTCCAGGGCTTGTGGAGGAAAGTGTCACCCCCTAGGACTGCCCTGAAAGATGAGAGCATGTGAGGCAGCAAGTCGCCGAGCAATGTTTTATAAAAAATGGGCGTGAAGCCGTCTGGTCCTGGACTTTTAGCAGTCGAGGTATTTTTAATAACTTCTGTGAGTTCTTCCGTCGATACGTCCCCCTCTAGAAGTTCCGTATCCTCACTGGACAGAGAAGGGACCCCCACCTTGCCCATATAAGATTGCAATTTGTTTTTAAATGCCTCTGGGTCCATATCATCAAATTTCCCCCGTAAGTTGTACAGCTCAGTGTAAAAATCCTGAAATACCTTTGAAATCTCTTCCGATCTGTGTACCAACCTCCCAGAAGTGTTTTTAATAGATGGTATATATGTAGGCCCAGATCTGGGGTTTAACATTCTAGCTAGAGGTCGTCCATTTACGTTCGCCTTTTTATAGAAAAAACCTCTTGTCCTCTCCGTGTGTTGTTCAAACCTAGCATCTAGAAGGTTACGCAATTCCACTCTAGCTGTGGTCAGTTCAACCAGTAGTCCCCTATCACGCGAGGTCTTATGATCAGATTCCAAACGTCCAATCCTATGTAATAATAAGTTGGTCTGTTCGGATCTGAGCTTTTTTAGTCTGGAGCCATGTCTAATTAAAGTACCACGGAGAATACATTTGAGGGCTTCCCATTGCATTGGTGGAGATGTGGAATCCTGTGCATGCGTCTGAGAAAAGGTGATGATATCAGCCTTTAAGTCAGCAAGGCAGTTGGCGTCTTTTAGAAGATGACTGTTCAATCTCCAAGTCCATTCCTTTTTGGTCATCCCCGGTACCTCCAAGGACAGGAAGACGGGACCATGATCTGATAAGGCGATATTGCCTATGGTAGCGTCCAAGAAAGGACCCCGTGACTGACCAGGAACAGATCTATCCTGCTGTACGTTTGGTGCACCCCTGAAAAGTAAGAATAGTCTCTACCTGTAGGGTTAAGGATCCTCCACACATCCACCAACTGCAACTTTCGCAGGAGATTTCGGAGGACCTTCATTCTCCCCGGTGGAGCTGCCCATCTTCCCGATGTGGAGTCTATGGATGGTTCAAATACAAAATTAAAATCTCCGCCTATTATTACCTGGCCTTCAGCAAATTCTGCCACTTTCAATAACAAGGATCTGCACACTCTCGTCTGTTCCCTGTTAGGAAGGTACCAGTTTACCAACGTCACAAGATGATCAGCTATCTTTATTTTAAGAAAGACGTAGCGTCCTCCCAAATCAATTTTTGAGTCCAGCAGCGTATAAGGTAATCCCCGGTGAAAGGCCACCGATACCCCCTTAGTCCTAGCTTCGGGGTTAGTGCTATGAATCCAGTTGATATAGTATTTCTCTCCAATAGGAGGGACATGGCCATCTTTAAAATGCGTCTCCTGGAGAAACAGCACCTGTACCCCCCTCTTATGCATGTCATACATGATCTGTTGCCTTTTCTGGGGTGTGTTAAAGCCCCTAACGTTTAGGGACCCAATTTTGAGTGACCCCATCTTCCCTTTTTCCATAAGCTATCGCGACCTCCGTACACCAGCCACCACACCTGCCACTCCTCTAAGATTGAAAAGAAAGAGAAAGATTAAGAGAAAGAAATAGTAGAAAGTGACCCCCGGACTAAACGAATTTTCACTTGTAAAGTTATGGGGTAGAGTCTTTTCTTTAAATATCGTATCCGAGAGAAGAATACGATGTCCCCGTGGGGGGTTACCTTTCCTGGTGGGAGAGGGTATAGGTTCTAGACCAACTATATGGGTCTATAGTAAGGACTATAAGATTTAACAGTGCAATATGACAAGGTAATCCAAAACAAGAGTTAAAGTCCCCCCAACCCGCCACCCGAAAACATTACAACTTTCACATCTGCTTATCACCAGCCTAGATGTTATACACATATACAAGAGGATAAATATAATAAGTTTTAAAGGGCATGAAAACCACATATTCAATGAACATATTCTCAGGATTTTCCCTTAGTAATTTTTCTATGTTACTGAGCTACTGGTAAAAAAGAGACCAATGCCGGGAATAGGAAGGGATTTCGAGAGAAGAGCCAATGTCTACCTTAGAGAAAGGGTGTAGGGTGGATGTGCTTATTGAAGGAAGGTGGGAGGGGAAGGGGAGTCAGAAGAGAAGGGAAAGATGGGAGGGGAGGCAGAGTTCTAAAGTGTGAGGAAAATGGCATAGGGAAACATTCCCTCAGATTTGAAGCAAAATATATATTTGTACCACTCCACTTAATTATTGAATGTGCAATCTTTCAAGTGACCCAAAAAAGCAGTTTTTTTGTGTGTTGAAAATAATTAAAAATGCTGAAAAAAGAAAGAGTAGGCATTTGAGAATTACTGCACTGTTGTAAAGGATGAAAGGTTCCACACTCCTGGTAGTCAAGTAGTTTTGTGTACCTGGTTTGAACCGAGCCCTTTTTTAAAATCAAACTACACATCACACTCTACTCTTATTCTACCAAACAGTGTCACCCTATGGGCACTTGTCTCTTTTCTCCTTTTAATAAAAATGCTGCTGTATTATATTAATAGGTAAATGCAGTAAATCAGAAAAAAAAAAATCAGCATTCTGCTTTTAGGCTGCCTTCACACTTGCAGATGCATCTGCAGCGTTTTGCAGATGCATCTGCAAGTATCAGCATGCAGACCGCGGCCCCTATGTTTATAATAGGGCGCACCGCGGTCTGAAAGCTCTCATTCATTCCTATATGTGAAGCGTCCGCAGGCGGATGTCTGCTGACAGATCACACTCTCCCGCCCGCACCATGGACGCGAGATGTCGCGTCCATGGTGCGGGCGGGAGAGTGTGATCTGTCAGCA